>JAAAIY010000006.1:7140-262494 GCA_016098105.1 Actinomortierella wolfii
CCCTCCTCGGTGTAGAACTTGACAGCGAAACCACGAGGGTCACGAGCAGTATCGGCGGAACCCTTCTCACCACCGACAGTCGAGAAACGGGTGAAGAGGGGAGTACGCTTGCCAATGCGGTTCAAGAACTTGGCCTTGGTGTACTTGGTGATGTCGTGGGTAACCTCAAAGTAACCATGGGCACCAGCACCCTTGGCGTGGACAACACGCTCGGGAATGCGCTCGCGGTCAAAGTGCGAGAGCTTGTCAATCAGAGCAAAGTCCTGAAGAAGGCTATAATATAACAAAGCGATCGATGTACCAAAAGTGAAGATAAGTATCGCGTTTCGAGTAGCTGCTAATCACGAACGATAAAGTGATAGTGGATCACTTGTACAGCATGGATGAAAGTTTTTGATGATATTCCAAACATCCATGCGAGCCGAGAGCATAGAACAACAGGAGGGAAGTGGGCACATGGGAAAAGTGGGGAAGAGGGCCCGAGTGTGGGAGTACAAGCATTTTTAACAATGCTTTATAAAATCCTTCAAAGAATGCAACTGCGCAATGGAATGAGTTGAGGTGATGGTGACGAGTTGCCACCAACTGTTCCTTGATGGCACTTCCAGTCATTCATAAACGCTTGACTTGGGTTGCTTCCATGAACAGGGTGCAAGGCTGCGAGGTGGAGACGTGGAATGTCGAGGTTACTTACATAGGTCCAAACTGACCAGCAGTGATGGAGTTCTGGTTGTCATCGACGGGGTTGCCTGCAAAAGCGAACAGAATGCAAGACCGACAAAAGAAGCGTGTGAGTTGAATAAGACAGGGCTAGAAGCGAGAGCGAACAAAAACAACGCTGGACATGAAGCACACATACCGTTGGAGGTGGTGAGGACGGACATGGTGGGAATTGCTGTGATGAGGAGGAGGGGTCAAGGATGGGAGAGGAAACAAAGAGAGGACCAAGCGAGTGCAAAAGTGGATCCTTTTATGCGGGCAAAGAGGAGCGTGTGTGTGTGTTGTGTTGCAACCTCGGAAAAAAATCCGAACCTGCCAATGGCCGCTCACTCCACTGGGTTCCGTCCGTGGACCAGAAATTCAAGCCGAGAGCGGGCAAATGGGTGTGGGACCTTTCTCTCTCTCCCCCACGCCATTTTTTCTTTATAATTTCGATCATCTCTCTCGTCCCTGCTAATCCGTTCTTTGGTAGCAGTGTTTTGTACTTTTTCTTCCTCTTCCGTCTGAATGGCAAACCTTCTTTTTCGTTCTGTTGCTGGATGGACTGCCAGCTCAGGTTGCTCGAAATGGATACATGTGACCGAGCACCCACGCCCACATACTCCGACCTGATTCGCAACAAAAATATGCGTATATAAATATTGGACATTCCATCTTTATTTCTATTTCGTTGATGCCTTGGAATGTTGGGGACGGTGCTTCTTGGTTATCTTGCTATGCGGATGCCTTTCATGACGATGAATTTTCTTGCCGTTTCCCTTGGTATTTCTTGTCGGCTGCCGCTTGTCTTGCTGTTGTATTTTATTCAGATATTCTGCTGTTGCTCGGGACGGGTGGCGATGGTAAGCCGAGGGCTGGGACGGCCCCTTGTTGCTGTTGTAGTAAGGACGATCTGGAGTCACTGTATAGATCAGATTAGCACCACTGCCATCCTGGTTCGTGTTGGTATTAATGATTTGGATCGTGACAAGGCTCCGTTTTTGGTCCTCTACCTTTTCTTCGGCCTGTTGGCCATCTTCGGCTGTAATGCCTTCGGTCTTGGTTCCCTCGGCACTCACCGATTCAAATTCAATGTGGGTGCGAGAAACAGACCTCTATTGTTGTGGAGGGAAAGAGAGATGGTGCCTGGTAGTGTTAATATACACGACATGTTTGCTACAGCACACCCTTTCTGCCTACCAAAGTCACAGACAAATCTCTGCCCATATACCTTGTCATTGTTGCTATGCTTGGCCTCCACTTTGGTGGACATGTCCTTCTTGGCGTCCATGACTTCGCTGTTGGCAGCAATTGTTTCATCTCCAGCTGGCACGTTGCGCTTGTCAAAAAAGTCAAAAATGTCTTCTTCGTGCTGATTACCCTTGACAGTGTTGCCATGCAGAGTATAGCTTGTTTTGCCTTCCGAATTGTCGTTGATGTTCTCAATATCCATGCGAGATCCTCCTAGCAGCAATCCTCGCTTCTCGTAATGGCGATGGTGGCGACGAGGTCTACGGCATTTGGATCCATAACCCTTGTAATGATGCTTACGTGAGTCGATCATTTCGCGAACATTATCATGAGTGTTGTAAGTCTTGGTCGTTTTTGAGTTGTCGTTCACATTAGAAATGCCGGTGCTTGTATCACCAAGAAGTAAACCTCGGCGCTCCTTTTTAACTCCCTTGTCAGCTTCAGCCTCTACTTTGTTGTCGTCTTCTTCTTCGGCTTCTCCATGTGTATCTTCGTCCTCGTAATCTCCTTCGTCGTCAGCCTGATCTTCCTCGTCCAAATCCTCACCCTGTTCCTCAGCGTTATCATCACGCTTCCTGAATCGGCAGTCGTCTCGATAGTCACCATGTCTAATGTCCTTGTAGGTGTTGCGGTGAGAATTGTACTTCTTGCTTGTCTTTGAGTTGTCGTTCACGTTACTGATCGATGTGTGCGAGCTACCAAGAAGCCCATCCAGCAGACCGCGGCGCTCCAGAGGCAGATCATCACTACGGCGATCAAAGGACTCGCTTGCCTCGGCTTCTTCCTCAAGTTCATCACGACGATGATGACGGTGGTGGTGGTAATGAGACTTCCTAATGGAAATATCCTTGTTGTGGTGCTCGTTTATCGTCTTCTTGTGCTTGGAATTGTCGTTGATGTTCTCAATGGTCGTGCTGTCGCTTCCCAGGAGATCACCCAGGAGCGAACGGCGTAGGAAGCGATCGCCATTGGTTTCGTGGCTGTCGATGAGATCAGCCAGAAGGCCCTTGTGGACAGACGAGTCGCCATTATGATCAATGCTGATGGTCTTCTTGCCAATCGAGTTGTCAACTTGATGACGGATAGAGTACTCGTCACCAATGAGCGTGCGTGGATCCAACTGCAATGTTTCTTCAGGGATCGGACGCGCCAGCGCGACCGAGGCGACCAGAGCAAGCGAGATGACGTAGAACTTCATATCTTAAAGATGGTCTTGATCGTTGTGAAAATGCAATGGAAAGTATAGATGTATAGGTAATGTGTTTGGTTGAGTATTGGAATGGCGAGTGATGAATAACTTTATCGAGCTGTGTGTGAGTTCCTCTTCTGAAGGCGGGAACCCCGGTACCTTTTATATGGCATCGTGGACTGGTGACACTGTGTCTGTTGTAGTGACAGTGGGATCCACGCCAAGAAAATCGTGGGGCTCTCGAGCAATGTTGTTCAAGTCTGAAGCACACTATGAACTCCAAGTCGGCAACGCCCAATGCTTCAAGACGACTTCGTGGATCTCTCTCTCTCGTGTCCTACGAAGTGTCACTCGATTTCAGTCGTAAATTATGATCTGGTATCCCTGCTCCTTGCCAAGATTTTGGTGTCAAGGCTCGCTCGCGTGTTTTCTTGGCAGGAGGTGGCGTGGCTCATATCGGTGCGTTGGCTGTTATGCGTAATACCGACTTTGTTGCAAGTAGAAAGCTTACTTGACTGGGTGACTATGTGAGCAACCTTTTTTTTAGTTGCTAGAGCTCATTCATACCGAACACACTTATTTTTCCGTGTTAACAGGGAGAGACTGTCGCTGCGCTAAAGTTAGGTGTTGCTGGATCGTCTTGGCAGGGTTATTAAGGAGGCGGGCTCTATAGCTCCGCCCTGGGGCCTCTTCTGTTACCACATCATTTTTCAGATATAATTATATGCATCGAAGCAGTAATTCTTGTTGATAAAGGGTCTCCGTATGTTTGAAAGAGCACCATCATTATGATCTAAATGAAAGTGATCACCAGGCCCCTGCGCCTTCGGGACGTTCTTTCACATTTAACAACAACCTTCTGTTGTACTTCTCTTACAAAGTAGTACTAATAGTATGATGGGATCTCTACCCGTGTTTTTGTGACCAAGGGTGAGCTACAATAGTAAACTCGTGAGGTCCATCCCTTTCTTCCTCCTTTTTTGGAGGGTCTTCACAATCCAAAGAGGAGCTTTTCATTGCCCATGTTCTTGTCTGCGCCTTCACAAGCATGTGCTTGTTTGTTTAAAAAGAATATAACAGACAAGAAGGATAGAGGAAGCAAGGACGAGGGAAAGGGAGAAAAGGGAAGTGTGGGTCCAGATAAAAAGGGTGAAGGAGGTGGGGGAGAAAGGGGGACCAATGGATCGCTTCATCCTGTAGGAAACCGACCCTTTAGAACACTCTCCCCATTGATCTATGGCCTTTTGGTCTCTCCACAAGATGCAGGCCAAGGGTGGAGTCAAACTCTGGTTATTTCACTTTGTCAAGAGAACAGCACAGACGCTGCGCTCCACTACGAAATGAACAAATCGTTTTTGTGTTTGTATATTGTTCTACGTGCATAGTTCTACAAGTTCAAAAGTCAATAAACTATAATAATGATCTTCCAGGGTACTTTTTAACTAATACACCCTGTTTGGACCAATCCTTTACCCTCCCTGTGTCAAATGGTTGAATACACATACTCATTTCGCCGACCCGTTGCCTTCATGGCAGACATAAAAGCCCCAGCCACCTCCTGAGTGGTAATTCCCCTACCGTACCTCTAGCTTGTTCTCTCCCCTGAATGAGGAAACAACGAAGAGAAACGAAAACAAAAGGGTATCGATATGGGGTTTTGAAGCAAGAGATGTTCTCCATCCTTTTTTTTTCTCTTTCCATTCACTACTTTTTTTTCAAAAGAAGCAATGGAATCTCCCAGCAACGACTCGACATTTGACTTTGACTCGATACCTTCAACTCCATGCTCGTTTGCATCGGCATGGTCGTCACTCGACAACAACAAAGAATTTTTCTTGGATGAACAGCAGCATCTCTCAGAATCAGGAGCTCTCCACGACGACGACGAGCCAGAGGGCAGTGATCAGCAACCACAGTGTCAGGACGAGGGTCTTCTAGGACAGCAGCAACAGAATGATCGACATATCGCCATAACAACAACAATGAGCGACAGCGATGCACTCCAGATTGGGAGAACATGTGTATACACTACCAGGGGTGGACACACAGAGGCGATCATGGTGGCGAACGATTCGTATTCGCGTGCTTACCAACAACAAGGGCAACAGGGGTGTTGTTTCGTGAGGGAAGAGATGACAAACATGTCGAATGGAAGTTGTCGTCGTAGCTGTGGTCCGCCTGGTGTAGAATCCCAGTCTATGACACACCAACTAGACATTCGACAACAGCATGAACAGCAACAACAAACATGCTCTTGTGCCCCTGCGATGACTCCTCTCTCATCGATATTGTGCCCCCAGCTACAAGTCCAAGGCTTCCACATGTCAGGCTACAAAGGACAGAGCGATGACTATGGTCTTGTGTTAGGGGAGCAAGAACAGCTAGAACAAGAAGGGCAACAAGGATCACTAGATCCACAAGGCCAGCAATGGTACACGGGAGAGGGGCAAGTAAATGCTGTGTCTGCTGATCCACCTCGAGCTGAATGCACAACACGTCGAAGAGAGCGATTGCGGGTGAAGAGTGTCGTCGTGCTCGCTTCTAACTCAATGGGTCGCGACATATCACCTAACCATGTTACAATGGGAAGGATCACCACGCCCTACCCATGCGTTTGTGGCACTGGATTGCATTGTTCTTTGCGGGGAGAACCAGTGTCCCGGAACAGCAGAACCAATGCCAGTAACGAAGACATCAACAGCAACAACAGTAACACTAGTGGCAGCAGCAGCAACACCAGCAGCAACACCAACAGCAACAGCAAAGGCGTGGATTGCCCCTGTGCCAATCATCTGAATGATTCATTGGGAGGGTGGATCCTGCCCTCCCATTCTCCCACTAATAGCAGCAACAGCAACAACAGCAAAAACAACATTGGCTACCCCATGGGAGAGGACGAGAGCGACGACCAGAGGAATGCCACAACACCGAGCATTTCTACTGTCTCGTCCTCACCCCCAGTGTCTTTTGCTTCTTTCTTTTCTTCGCTCTCGTTGCCTCCATCCTCTTCTTCCTCCTCCTCTGCACCATCTTCCTCTTCTTCTTCTCCCTCCACACCTCTACCAACATTGTCCCCCTCAGCCTCTGCCTCGACGCTCGTTGCTTGGAACAAAGGTCACGCTCCATCACCACCACTTACAGCAGCTTCACCACATGCCCACCAACCATTGTTCCTAAACGAGGAAATAGAAACAGGCACACCCTCATCATCGGCTTCATTTACGTCTTGCCTTGCTCTTGCCTCGCAAGCTGCATCTCCTACTTCACCCAAGCCAACCTCTTTTTTGCCTATTGCACAGTTGGCCTTTGCGGAACGCCCTAGTGTACACACCCTCTCAAATCCCAACTCTCAGCACTATCGTTCTGTCCAACACTGCCCTTCTAAGCAGCAAGACAGGATCTCAGACTCTATCATCCTCTCTTCTAGATCACCAACCGGGATAGAAATGAAACCATTTGACATCCCACCTAGGAGGTCATCCATCTCCTTCCAGACGACGACGCCCTCGTCGCCAGCAGCGACGACTTGCTTTGGTTCTACAAACGACAGCCCTGCAATATCGCATTCGCAGCGACCGTATTTTATAACCCGACAAGATTCAACCGACAAATCTCTCTACCCCAGGCGCCATTTGAGTCTCGATATCCACCGTAGCTCTAGCCCTATTAACACCGCTGGAGGAAGAAGCAGCAGCTACAACGGGGCCACGACAACGAATAGCAACAGCAGTAGCCCTGTCCAGATGCGGCGAGCTGGAAGTCATTCGGCGTACGGGAGCAAGGGCAAGTGCCTAGCCTGGTCGCGACCGCGGCTTACCTTTGACCGGTTACCTCACGAAATTAAATTGCAGATCTTCCGGTATCTATCAACGTTTAACCTCATCCGTGTGACAAGGGTAAGGCAAAATAAAAAAGAAAGAACGCAAGGGCACACAAAGAGGAAGAGAATGCTGCGCAGGGAAACCTCTTTGTGTACATACCAAATGAAAATTGGTCAAAGGAGGTACAGAAGGAGAAAGAAACATGGGCACTCGGTGCATCCATCCCAATCATCCCTGTCATCCCTGTTGTCTCCTATTTTTGTCTTTTCTTTCCCCCCATCCTTCCCTGCCTCTTCCGTTCTTCCCACCTTTTTCCTTCCCGCGTACCCACCACTATCCTGTCATGTCTCTCTGTGTTGTCTCCTTTCTGCCACCCCCTTTCCATTGTCCCCGTTGTGTAGTTACTGAATGTGTTTTGTCTTGTTGATCCACTTCACCAGCTTGTACCCTTTCCATAACACCTTATTATTTGTCGATCGCTTTTCATGGGGGTATATTGCTAACTCTTGTACAATGATTAATGATATTCTTAGGTGAGCCGGTCCTGGCGTGCGCTTGCATTGGACGGGTCGTTGTGGAGAGTCATCGACACCACACGGTACTATCGCACCATCGAGGACCAACAGTTGCTTGGCCTGGGGCGAGCGGCTGCAGGGTTTTTGCGTTACGCCAACTTCAGGTACGATTCTAATCGACATGACAGCTATCATGTACTCAACTGCAAGGTGTACCAAAAGCAACCCTTTTGTCCATTCATCACCATGATTGATGATGATCACGTTTTTTTTAGCGCATCTTCCACACAAACACTTTCCATGACTACCTATTCCCCAGCCAAATATCCCTCCCCTCTCCCTTCCCCTGTCTAAAACCACTGCTATGCATGCACGTCTTATTTTGTTGTCCCAACGGTACTTTTTATGTCGTACCACTCATTCATTATTAACGCACCTGTTGTTTTACTGGTCCTATGTGATTTGTTTGTCGTTTTTTTAACATCTTTTGTTTTTGAATCCGTTGTAGAGGGTGCACTCAACTCTCGTCCAACACGATCCGCAATATCGCCGAACAATGTCCCAACATCCGTCGGCTAGATCTTAGTGGATGCCGATCCATCTCGTCCAAGGCCTTCGCCGACGTGTGCATGAACCTGTCTCACCTGGTCTTTCTCAACACTTCTGGGCTCGACACCGTCAATAACTACACACTACAGGCCATCGGCGTGTACTGCCGCTCCTTACAGGTTCTCAATATTGCTCATTGTCGCCACATTTCCGGCTCTGGCGTGGCCAAGCTCGCTCGTTCCTGCCGCGAACTGCGTGACCTCAATATGGCTGGCTGCCAGGGTCTGGATGAACGCCACATGATGACTATAGGTATGCACCTTGGCAAGCTGCGCGAACTTTGTTTGAACGGTTGTCATTCCCTCACCGATCGCGGCATCCTCGCTCTCTTGACTGGCTTGGCCTCAGCTGCTCGCACTAGTCTCGACCAAAAGCGCTCAGAACGCTTTGCCAGGGCGCTTCGTGGCTTAGGAGAGGGTAGTGGCGGGAACAGCGGGTCTTTGTCGATGGAGGCTCGCATCCGACAGTACTACCGGCGACGTCTCGAGGCACAGCGTCAAGGCAGTCAGGACATGGCGGCTGTAGTGGATGACGACGAGGGTCTGATGGTTGACGACGAGGACGAGAGCGACTTTGAGCTTGAGCCTGTACCTTGGGATCCTGAGAGTGAGAGCGACGATCTTGAAAACGGCTTTGCTGGTATGATGGATCTGGAGGGTACCAGCGATAGCGATCAGGAGACCTCCACCAAGACTACCGCTAATGGCCTTCAGGCGCCAGCATTGTTGCCAGTCGCCGGTTCAACTTCGACGTCGACCAACAACCAGAGCCACAATAATAACAATATCAGCAGCAATACAGCTACTACAAACAATGACAGTAACAACAATAGCGGTAGCTTCACACGACTGACGTATTTGGGATTGTCCAACTGCCGGCTGCTGACCAATGAGTCACTGTTTGCGATTGGAGACCAGTGCGGCAAGACCCTTGAGCGACTCGAGCTGGCCTCTTGTGAGAGACTAAACGACGACGGGCTGATCTTTTTGGCGCGGCACTGCGAACGGCTACGTTTCATCGACCTTGAGGACGTTAGACTGCTGACTGATTTAACACTGCGCGAATTTGCATTGCGCCTGAGCCGTCTCGAACGTATTTGTCTGTCGAACTGTGAGAATGTCACCGACCAGGGTGTCATGCAGCTCTTTAAAGGCGCCCTGGTCCAACAACTTAATCCGCCACAGCCGAATGGGGCTGCTAATGCTAATTTACAGCCTACTGTCCATCGCGTCGGTGGCTCCAAGCAGCTGGTGCATATTGAGCTTGATAATTGCTTGCTCATCACCGACCGTCTTCTACTCGAGTTTGCTTCCGCTGTCGAGGAGCGCCGAGTCCAGGCTCTTGAGCGCTGGCGCAACATGGAAGACGAGCAAAACAAACGCCGGGCTGCACGTGAGATGCGTCGGAAACGCTACTTGTCTCGCCTTGAGCGCCGAAAGGGCAAAGCCAAACAGACGGATCCTGTCGAAGACGCTAGCCCTGGACCATCCTCGTTCCTAGAGAATTCAGAGATAATGGGCGACGGCGGTGGATCCTTTGAACGCGACATTTCGCAGGACTTGAGCGGTGTGCACATGACTGAAGAAATGCTGGTGTTTGAGAGTCGACGAAATAGCTGGGCAGGGCCTTCGGCAGCAGGGACAACAACAAAGGAGTTGGGTGGAGGAGAGGGAAGCGCAACGACATCTGTTGGAGTCGGTATGTCCTCCTCTTCTGTGGTCGGGTCTTGGCCGTTCCTCCACAGTGCCTCAGCCTCTTCATCGAGTCTCCATCTTCCGCCCGTGCAGGCGTCGACATCGCTATCAAAGATTGCCATCAAGAAGCCGCGACCATGTTGTGTTTCCCACAGTTCATCATGTTCTCTATTAATAACAACGGGGTCCGGTAACTGCCTATCGTCGTCGCTGTCATCATCGCCAGGTACAATTCACTCTTCTCCCCTTTCGAGATCCCTCTCCCAACAACAACAGCAAGAAGGAGCTTCGCCCACGTCATCTACCGGCAGTAATGGTGGTGTCTCGACCACCTGCACCTGCCCTTGCGTGTTGACCTCAGCTCTATCGGAGGCAACGAAGGTAAATCAAGAGCTACACAAAAACCCACACATCCGCGCGTCGCTCAGGGCCCTACGCCAAATGCCTCTCCCACCGCTAGCATGGTCATGGACATCCTATGCGCTTCAACGTCGATATAAGATGCTCAAGCAGCGGATCCAGCAGCGACAGATATACTACTGTCAGCAGGTCGCGTACTTCCAACAACTGTATCAGCATCATCAGCGGAAGCAGCAACAGCAGATGCTTGATGACGAGCTGATGTTTGGCAACGATTCTGGGCTCGGTCTCCATCAGTACGATCAAGATTGCACGCCGTCATTCAACCTCGCCAAGCAAGGCCTCCCTCCTTCGATCCTTCATCGCCACCCATGGATGAACCAACGCCGTGCCATCATCCAGGTCTTTGACTGCCGCAATATTACCCTCGACGGTGTCGAGGCAGCTCTCAAGAAGGTTCAGACTCGCGACTTTGCCATCAAGAGCTACTATTCGTGGGCTAACCCAGCCATTGCCGATCCAATGGGTCAACAACAGCAACAACAACAGCAGCAACGGCTTACCTTAGGTGCCCTGATTTCGGCTTTTGGTGGAGGCAACCGCCAGAACAGCAATAACAACAACAGCAACACGAACCCTCTCCAGTCTCAATCGAGTGGGGACACTCCGTTTGACTATCTCGACTTTGCCTTCGACTACAACTACAGTTTCCCACACGATGAAGAGGTCGATGAGGCTGCTGCGGAGGAGCAAGAGACAACCAACGGTTCGTCTGGACTTGGTTCAGTCGTCGCCATCTACGGCACGACAACTACACCGACAGCCGCTGCTGACACGACTATAGCCTCCCAGCACGGTCTCATCCACCATGCCAGCCAAGCGAGCTTACAGCAGCATCTGCAACAGAGTTCGCAGATGAACCACGGCAACACTGCCCAACAAGCTCAGTCTGGTGGTCGAAGCCAGCGTTCACGTCGACATGGCAATTATCCAAGAAACCCGCCGTGTCCCATCCTCTAGACAACCAAAAAGAGTGAATACATTAGGTCATTTTCTTCGAAAAGTTTGTAGAAAGCCAAAAAAGAGAAAATACACACACATAAAAATATAATAATAAAAGTAAGTGAAAATGGAAATATAATTCAATTATGCTACAGGATGGCTATATTTTTTTCTTGTCTGGTATGGGGTGTGTGTGTGGAGTGGTGGTGGGGAGTGAGGAAGAGAGGACAAAAATGGCTTATTGGTCCTTCTTGGTCTCAGTCTTAGACGAGGAACCAGCCTTCTCAGCAGCCTTCTCGAGCTTCTTGATCTGAGCCTTCTCAGCAGCCTCAGACTGCTGCTGATCCTCACCAGTCAGGCCACCAAAGGGGTTGGCGGGCTTCCAGGGACGGCGAAGATCGCCCTCAGCAGCCTTGCCAAAGAGGTGGACCTGAGCCCACTTGGACTCAAGAGCGTTCTTGATGGGCAGGATGGACTGGATAACAAGAGGGCGGATGACGCCAAACTGGAAGTGCAAGAACATCATGAGGCCAAGTCCAATGAGCGCCTGCTTCTTCGACTGTGCGTTCTGCTCAAGATCGTACTCCATGTTGGTAGTGGTGATGAGCTTGGGCTGATCCTGGCTGAAAGGCTTTGGCTGCTCCACGTACTTGAGCACGGTTGTGTCCTTCTTCGACTTGATCTTGGCGTCAATCACAAAGGCAATTCCCAGCACAATCGCCTGCGCAGCCACATAAGCAGCCAGGATCAGCTGCTTGGTCTTTGTGTCCTCCAGGTCCAGGCGGTTGGTGATCTGCATGGTGCCCATCACCAGGGCCATGTTCAGAAGCTATACGTCAGAGAATAGGAAAAAAAAAACATAGGAATTTTTGACATTAATTGACCGTTCTGAGCATCATGATGTATGTTCATGTGTCTGTGTATTGCTGTGCAAACAACTCTGCGCTCCCAAGTCGATCATCGACCTCATTCATCCTCCGCTATACGCGCTAGATCTGCCCCTCCCCCAAACTTTTTTTGATGTCATCCTTTGTCGTATAGCGAGATTGTACAAAGCGCAATAGTCTGTCACCCCTTTCCTTGCGTTTCATCCAAGACGCTCAACAAAGAAGCGCTGAGCACTCTTGGCATTTCAACGCCAAATCACAAGGGAAATTTCGATCGAGGTGGTTTTGTCAATTATCGCAAAAAAAAGGGAAGACGTGGCCCATCAAACACCAAATAATACATCAGCAGGAAGTCGATGATCTTTTAGCCACGTAAGAGCAGCAAGACGCATATGGCAGGTGATGTGAAGTCATGGACAATCCGTGGTCTTCTCTTCATCTTTCTGCTCTGTATACGGCCTATTCCTGTTTTTGTTTTCTTTCTTGCCCCTGTTTGCCCTTTCAGCTGATCAGACGGCGATGAAGGTGCCTTGATGAGCTCCATTGTCTCTTTTCTGTATTCTTGTTTTTCTGTGTGAAAGAAACCAGATGAAATGCCATTTCTGCCAACCGCTCTTTGCCCGAATGAATACAGTCGTAAACATCAAAAACGTCTTTGGGGCTAATCCTGATGTCTGCTGGTGGCCATCCATCCAAGAGCTTGTTTTGTTGGTGGTGTAGGTCAAGAGCCAAGAGTAGAAAAAAAGGCAGAGGCACCCGTGTCTGTTGCTCTACGGCTGAGTCTAGATGAGAGTGATGAGAGTCGTTCATTACCTGGGCGTTCATCTTGGTCTGAGTCGAGAAAAGGGAGAGGAGAGGTGGGTGGGTGGAAAAAAGGAGGAGAAAGGAAAGAAAAAGATGAGAAAGTTGAAACGACTGATTCACAATACTGAGAGTTTGTGTGCACACCACTCGTGAACCTTGATCGCAAGTGTTGCGTTTGGAGATGCTCATTGGTCAGGACACACAACGCACTCTCTCTCTTCCAGAAAAAAAAGTTGTTTCCACGCTGTTCTGTTGAGCGATGGGTGTTAACATTCTTCCATTTCTTCCTTTGGCTAGTATTGATGTTATTTCTTACTCTCTTTGCTCATCCCTTTGTTCTCCAGACGAGGGACAGTGCCCCGCGTGGTAGCCGTGGTACCGTTCAGGTACACACACACAATAATAAAAACAAATGTTCTACCCACAGATCGATTGCCTCCAATATTTTTTTCTTTATCTTTTTTGGAGAGAGGGTATCAAAGGGGCTGGTCCTTCATTCTTTTGGAATATGTTAAGGATACTTTTTTAGGATGGGGGATGCCATTAACGAAATAGAAAAAAAAAATAAACTCTATGGATGCAAGGATGCTCCATGGTCAACTGCTGCATGTTGTTGCTGCTGTTGACCATCACCTCCAATAGCTGCTGCTTCTGCTGTTGCTTGTGCGCGCCATTGCGTAAATATGGTCGCGTTCTGTAGACCCGACCGTGGACGAGGCTTTCGCCCCGAAATGGTTGCAACCGCTACTGCCGTAGAGCTCGACTCGAGGACTACGGGACTGTGGTTGCTACCACCATTGATGCTGCTGCTGCCCCCGAACTGGATGTTGCGTGCACTCTTTCGTCGTTGCACGTATTGTTGATTCTGCTGCATATCGTCTATCCTTCCGCCTCTCATCAATGGAAACACGCCTTTAGTTTGTACGTCATGTCCACTGGCACTCTCGTTGTCTGCCGTAGCTGAGCCCATCATCATATTCATGAGGCTATGCCGTTGGCGTTGGCGCTGCTGATTCGGGTGCTGATGGTGTTGGTACTGCGCTGAGGAAGAGTCTCTGGCGTGAAAGAGAGTGGAAATATCTTGGCTGTATCGGCCATGTCGATGGTATGCTTCAGAGGCATGGAATGGATGGTGCACACACATAATGTCATTGTCATGGTCTTCCCGACTCATATCATCAAAGTCGTTTCTAGTTTCATCATCGCCCAGACCACCGTTATCGTGGTCCTCGTCTCCGTTTCTCAAACTGCTTGCAGCCGCCATGCGACGGATTGAACGACTGGATCTCTGTTCATTATGAAGCCGTAGTCCTGTTGGGGAAGGAGGTGACATGTCTTCTTCGCCGCCTTGGTTTTGTACATTCGTAGCCATGCTTTTATACTTGCGGTGTTGCAGCTGGTGGTGCTGATTCCACTGTCTGTCATCACCACTACCAGCAATGCTATCCATATCACCAATACCAGAACCTCCTGTACTTCCTTCGTCATGAATCATCACTGACCTTCGGCCACCGTTCGGTGTCGGCCGCAATAGGAACCGTTTGAGGCCTTCAAGGAACTTTTCCTTGCGTTTCTTCTTCTGCTGTTCCAACTGTTCAGCCGATCCAATTGTCGTTGCACCGCTGCTTTCCGCCGATGAATTGGGCGCGCGACCATTCACACCACCACCAACACCACCATTACCGTTACCACGCTCTCCTTCTACTCCGCCTCCGTTTCCATACCACCGACTCCCTGTCGCTGCTGTGTGGTTGCTTTCGTCATCGCCGCCGCCTACATAATCAAGACTGCCAATCGACGTTGAAAATGAAGCCGATGCCTGTGCAGCCACTGCGGCCACGGCTGCTGCAGCCTCGTTTGCCTCCAGATTGCGCTGCTTCTTTTGCTCAGCAAAGAACTGTCGGCGCGCTCCGAGCGTGAGCGACATGGCCCCAAGGAATGGGTGCATGCTCTTCTTAGTAGGCGACGAAGACGTCCTAATCGAGAAGAACATACTACTCTTCGGTGCTGACGATGAAACGTTTCTGGTGTCAGCTGTAGCACCACCAGCTGTACCAGCATTAACACTACCAGCAACACTACTACTACCACCACTACCAGCAAGAGTAGCTTGCATGGCTGTATCCGAGATGGATGAGCCCAAAGGAGCACTCGTCGGGCGCACGCGGTTGCTAGACGCGAGTGTGCGGGCACGAATAGGAGGCATCTCCACAAGTCTGTCATCCTGTCCGTGCTCAAAAATGTTTGACTGGATTGGAGTGACGGATGGGCGAGGGCGGTCATCGTTCTTGTGGTTGAGCACCATACCAGAGGGGATCCTCTCCAGTGGTTCTCCTTTTCCAGATCGCCCGGGTGCCTGCTGGTGAGATGTGGTGGGCATGTGCGAATGTCGGTACTGAACAGGGCTGTCGCTTTGTGCCAAAGGTCGAATTGGAACCGAAATAGCGCCGTCGCTCAGGGCACAGTCAAGGCTTTCGGGCCCATCGCGCACGAGTGACTTGTACTCTCGGTTGTTGTCAGTGTCCTCCAAGGAGCTGATAGACGATGCAGCATATGACTGTCGCTGCTTCTGTTGTTGATGTTGGACCACTGGTGGAGAATCGCACTGAACGGCATCTTCGTATCCGTTGGCGAAGCGTGGACTTCCTTCATTGGCTTCTGCTGAATTCTCCTGTGGGAACGACTCATCCTTCCTATTACTCGCTACTGATGACGACCCAATCAAATGGCGCTTGTTCATCCTAAGCATCTGCTGGCGCACTGATCCACTATGATTACTACTGATCTGCTGGAAGGCGGAAGGCTGGGAAGGGCTAGGTAGAGGCTGCTGGTTGATATTGCTCGTTGTGGCGGCTGAGGCACTTGTCCCTGCAGAGCAGGTCGACTGGATCTGGGTACTCTCCAGCGAGTCATGGGACATAATCGGATTTTGCGAGTAGACGCGCTGGCGCTGGTACTCGGCGCCATCGGCAGGATGTGGCTGCTGATGGTGCAGTCTATGATGACGATGAGGATCACTTGACGGCAGTCCTGGACTTAGAGAGAGGTCTCTGCTCTTGCGGCGTTGTGGGTCGCCATTGCTGCTTCCCTTCTTCTTCTTGCGCCTTTCCTTTCGCTTCGAGTCCTTGTGCTGATCACTCCACTGGTCATCCATCAGCGTCATCAGAGCTGAGCTGTTGAGCTGAGGGAACCCACCAAAATCCACAGGAAGGATGGGAGTCCGTGGTTCTTGATGCTGTATTGGGCTGTCAGTGGATGTCTTGCCTCTGGGTTGTGGTGTACCCTCACCAAGTGCAATTTTGAGATCAGCAAAGTCGAGTCCATTCACAGGTACAGAAAGTGGTCTTGGACGGCGGCGGCGTGGCGAACAAGAGTTGTTTTTGTTACTGGTATGATGGACAGAAATGGCGTGCTCCCCGTTTGTCGGTGATTCGACTAACCCATCCGCACTGAGTGATGCAGTGTCTGGCGACTCGATCAGACGTGGGCTCGATGTCACCGTTTCAGATGGTTCAGGATCCATGGTCCATTGGGTATTTTTACCGTTGATCGCCACTGCCTTGATTTCCAGATGACCACCATGCTCGGCTGTATCACTTGCGTCGTGTCCGCTGTCAATTCGAGTCTTGCGTGGACGTTCACCCTCCGCTTGCGGATAACGATGCTGTTGTTGCTGATCATTCCGAGCGACTTTGCCTTCCTTGGACTGGGACGAAGGAGGCCCAGGTGCGTTTCCTTGCGCGGTCCCCAAGTCCTTCTTGACATTTCGTGCGGCGAGACTAGTGCTGTTCTTTGGCTTGATTTCGCCTTCATGGCTCGAGAGCCGGCTCTTTCGGCGTTGACCACTCATTTCGGCTTCTGTGGTGGCAGCCATGAGCAATGAGCTGTTGTTGTATGGGAATCCCAGGAACGGATCTTGTGTTGTTTGAGAACCAACACCAACACTGCTGCCAGTCACCCCTGATCCAGCTGCTCCACTGTTTCGACTCACGCTCGCTGTTGGACTGCGCTGTTGTTGAGGCGAATGACTCTGGATTGGTGAGTGTCGGTCATATGCTTTTGCTGTTGACCGCTTGAGCATGGCTGTACTCGATCGTGTGTCCATTACCGACTGGGGGAGCGAGGGCCGACGCTGCCATTCGTTCGACGAAGATCCGGAACCTGCTGACAAGCTCCGGTGAAGGCTATCCGGTCTCGCTGGAGAATGTAGCAGATGCTGTTGCTGAGGGGTCCGAGCGTCCTCTCTTCCTTCGTTTCCCCGCGCTAGCAAATTAGCGCTCAGTGTGGCGCCAACTGTCAACCTATTAGGAGCCACTTGAATCTTTTGCGATGTTGGGTCATCATTCTTTGACTGCTGCTGCTGCTGCTGCTCTTGTTCTTGTTGTGTGTGGAGTGGTTGTACAACGGTGGTATCGATGGCAGAATGCTGTGACGCGTGAGAAAGAGAGCGGGGCCTCGGTACGTTTTCGACTGATGTAACGACTGAAGAAGAGGAATCTCCATCGTCGATAGCCCGGGAGCTCCACTGATAGCGCACCGTCCGTGGGTGCTGATGACGCTGGAGTTGACACTGTTGTTGGAGATGAGTGTGGGTATGTTCCTGGTTCTGGCAGTGCACATCCGAAGAGTTGTTATCCTCTTTCACTTCCGCCCCTGTGCCCTTTGTTACTGCAGTGGTGGTGGCAGTGGTTGCCTCTGTCTTTCCCATTCGGAGCTGCGCTACGTGAAGCTGGTCACCATCGTAAAAGACCACGTCCTCGACGCCTTCTGAAGGCATACGTTGCCGCCGAGGAAGGTGATTACGACGACGATGTGAAGAAGAGGAAGACGAAGAGGATCTGGAGGATGCTGAAGATGATGAGATCCTAAACATTTCCTTTGCCGGCCTTTGTTCACGATGATCCCGCCTTTTTCGCCCATGGAGATCTTCGCTCTTGCTGGTGCCATCTTGAAGTTCACCCTCAATGAGCCGAGCAACCTGTCGAGGGTGGAGTCCAGCGGGTGGCGTCATGCTTCGAGGCTGCTCATTATGGCAGCAACCCAAATGATCATGCTTCTTTAAGGCCGGATGTTGATCAGGATGGTCCCTGCTACTGCTATCTGCATGAGGAGCAAAAGTGGCATGACAGGTACTGTTGGTGGACACCTTATCGTTTACTGCTGCTGCCATCAACGTTGCCGAAGCTGTTGTTGTTGTGTTTGCATGATTGATACCATGATGAATGAAGTTATTGTTATTGTTCTGGTGGTGATGGTGGTGGTGGTTATGGTGGTTGTGGCGTATAGGATGAGGGTGAGATTGACTGTTGTTGGCACTGCCACTATGTTTCATGGCGTTCAGCATCGACACAAGGTATGGCGGTGGTGGTGCAGGGAGCTCACCATCGTCCTCATGGTGGATCACTGACTGGTCATCCAGACTTTCAAAGAACTTTGGTGGGTCCTCTATCTGGCTAAGAGGAATGAGCGACGCTTGAAAACGAGCCATGGTGTAGTTCCAGTGCTCTGGCGGAGGAAACGGCTCTCCATTGGGCGTCGTAGGGAGATTTGTCAAAAGCTGGGACTCTATATTTGTAACATTGTGGCAAAAGGCCAAACGGAACGTTACATCAAGAAGAAAGACGACGTGTTAGGCGAGGGGAGTTTTTTTTTTGCCCCATGATGTGAAACGACTAGGAGGGTCAAAGTAACATAAAAAAAAGGCGTGAGCCAGCCAGAGGGGAAAAGGGGGGGGGAGGACGAGGAGGAAAGGAGAAAAAGGCTCCCCAGGCAATGACAAAGACAATTAAAAAACACAAGACCAGCAGAATGTAAGCACAACAAGGGTTGTAGACAAGGGTTGAGCAAGGACCAAGAATAAACAAAGGCATTTTTTGTAAGTCTTTTGCTCGAGTCAATAGAGGAAGGGCTCAACACTTCTTGTTGTCAATAACCCCCGAAAGTAAGAGCGAACAGAAAAAAAGGGTTCGTCGAGTCGACATGTAATCTCCTGCTCTGTTGCATTTTGCATGGTAGGAGCTCTTCTTCCAGCAAAAGATCCTATAAGCAAGAAAAAAAAGAACAAAAAAAAACCTCCTCCTGTCCCCCCGAGAAAAGGAGCCTATCCCATAACTGTGGATGTTCTTTCTTTCTTTTTGTTGTTACCTTGGTCACCGCTTTGTGCCGCCATAGTAGTGTCGGAACATATCCGTCTCCTCTCAGCCGTTGCCACCATCGTTGGTGCGGATCCTAGAGTTGTGTCGACCGAGGTTGTACCATCTTGTCGGTCGAATCGGAGGCTTTGAGTATCATGATGTTGACGGTAGTGCTGATGTTGCTGTTGCTGTTGTTGTTGCTGGAGCATTTGTTTCCGGAGCGCAGCATTGAGTTGTACATGGTATTGATGCTGCTGCTGTTGGAGTTGCTGCTTTGTGGACATGAGCGATGTGTGGATGGTAAGGTTTTTGAATGTCAAGGGTGGAGGAGGTAATACGACAAGCCCTGTGCCTTGGGCTGCAGCTATCATGGATGCTGCGGGTGATCCATGAGGTAGTAGGATCCCTGAAGGCGCCGGTGATGCCGGTGAACCTCGGGGAGAAGGTGGATATGACATTGATAAGAGGAGGGGAGGAATTGAGACAGGGGAAAAGGAACAGAAGGATCCAAAAACAGAGAGAAGAACAAAAAAAGAAGACGAGAGGTGTAAAAAAAAAATGGGATGGTAAGACGACGGACGTGTCAACAGAGGAAAAGGAGGTGTCGATTAAGGTATATGTTATGGTTACTTGGAAGGGAAAGGTGGGCGGGATGTATGTGGGGTATGATGCGAACTTGTTTGTGGCCAGATGACCAATGGGTTAAAGGGGGGGATGGTCTATCGATCTCTTTTTTTTCAGCTGCCTGGAAAAAGATGAGTTGAAATACAGAGGGGATAAAAAACGAGGAGTAAAGCATCCCTAGTAAGTAGGAGAGGAATAACATGGCAAAGGCAAACCACGTTAGCTTTTCTTGCAGTCGTGCGTCCGAGTTGTGGTTGCAAAGCTTTTTTTTCTTTTTACCATCAACAAGAAAGAAATTATGTGTATGTAATAAAAAACAACATCAACATCAACGGACCACAGGCCGGCTGGTCATTACAAAGCTCAGGCGCAGTTACGTTTAGCAACGAGAAGTATGTTGACAATTGATGACTTGCAAACGAAGGGGTGGAAGGAAAGAGGGATGAAAGAGAACTAGAGGGAACGAGGAGGAAGAGAGAAAGGGAGGGGTAGACATGCAGAAAAGACAGAAAAAGAATAGGTGAAAGGTAGAAAGGAACAGGAGAACGGGATTGCAATGAAATGATCGAGCCAAGTAAGAACCAACCTATATTGAGATTGGGACACCCTTTCCACCAACACTCTGATACACTCTTAGCGTGGACTATGAAGAGTTGTTGCAAAAGAGGAGGATATGATGGATTTTTTTAACAATGGGTCGTAATGGATAAAAATGGAGAACGGTCGAGCAAAAGCTCCATGGCTGTGGAAGGAGGAGGAGGAGGAGGAGTGTGTAAGAGAGTCTGAGAGTGAGCTGAAGAGTGTGTGAGCGAGATGAGGGGAGGATGACAGAGAAGGAGAGGATGGGATGGTGAGCAGAAAAAAAGAGAAAATATTTTCTTTCACTCAACAGCGGCTTGTCTGCATCACAATACAATAATATGCCTGGGGACCCCTGCTGACATGAAAAAAGAAGGGCTGAGTACAATGCGGGCATGATGACCGTCTCTACCGCCTTGTCCTCCTTCGCGGGAGAGTGACCATTAAATCATGATAGAGTAGGCTATAATACAAATATGGTCAGTGCGACGCTCTGACTCTTGTGGGCACAAGTTCTTGGTAAAAAAAATAGACACGAGCTGAGGGGATCTGGAAAAGGAGGGCATGTGTGCTACCTGGTGTGGACGTCATGGTGGTGAGGAGTGAGGTCTACTTGGCATGGTGAGCACAAACAGCATTGATTGGCACATGCATTTCCGTGTAGGTAGTTGACCTACAATGATTAACAACTGGGCCTCCGTGGAAACAAGGGAGAAGAGATTATGGACCTCCTTGGGTCGTCTGCGGCTTCCGTAATCGAGTCTTCTTCCTCTGTTTTGGTGAGAGGAAGGAAAGGAGTAAGGAGTTTTGCAGCTGTCGTTCCTGTCTCTCCAATGAACAGATGGATTCACTCTTGCAGTCCATTGTATGTACCCTCCATGCTCTGTCTCTTTCACTCTGATTTATCTTGCGCTTGCAGTTGTCGTGCTTTTACACCAAGATGGTTATTCCACCCGTTTTATTTTAGATATTGCTGATCCGTGCATTGAAAGGGTCCGGTACCCCCTTTGAGAGCCTTCCTTTTTGCTGAAGCGTGACTTTTTCGAGTCGCTAAATGAGCTATAGACAACTTTGGAATAAGGACGCCCTCTCCCTCTTTGAGAGCCAAATTTCTCCTTTCTTATTCAAATACCTAACCCTACTTTCAATTTCCCTGTTGGCTCAAACTTATTTATCCAATGTCACATGTGTACATGAAACAATTGCGTCGAATACACGAAGTTATCATGTAGTGAGGACGCCCATGCTGAGGGAAGCTAGAGATGAACGACTTGCGACAATCAGGTAATGGGGGATATTGCAACATTAGTAGTAATAGGAACCTTCTTTCTGTTTTCATAAGGGAGCAATATTGGAGAGCACGCTTTATTTCGTAGCATTGCGTTGACAAAGGGACAAAAACATAGATAACATTGACAGAAAAAGTAAAAAGAAAAGAAAGAAGTGTACGTGTGTGTGGAAGGGAGAAGGGAGAAGACGGGGGGAAAGAAATATACAGGTGATGGAGTTCTTTTTTTTGAAGGAGGCGGAGCAGTGAAAGAGGAAGAGATTGTACATGGATGATGAAAAAGAAAAAAAAAAGAAAAAGAAGAAGAAAAACAAGTGCAAGAACGGTTAATGGTATCGAATAAATCCCTTAGCCGACAAGCTTCCTATTCGTGTCAAGCCGAACAACTCCTGTAATGATGTTTGCTACTGTTCACAACATCTCCGTGTAAATCGTCCTTGTTCTCCCTGTTGCAAGAGTTGGCGCGGGCAAAAAGAATGAAAAAATTCCTTGTCACTGTCATGGTGTGAGTGGAATGGTGGCGTTGAAAAGGGGTATCCTTAGAGCGATATGGTTATGTCTGGGCCAACGGTGCGAGAACAGGAGATGACAGGAGAAGAGAGAGTACAAGCCAAAGCGAGATGATCAAGCGAGGGAAAGACACGCCCCCCTCTTGGAGTTCAAAAGGAGGGCCTGACAAGAACCCCCCTTATCCACTATGTGCCTTTTCTTTGAAAGGAGGAAAGAAGCTGTACTGCTGGTTACATCCGCCACGGCATGCTATTATCGACTACATTTGGCATGTTGGTTGCGTCATAGGCCTCCATCTCGGACTGGTATCGCTTCTTGTCGTCCTCTGCCATGGCGCCATACGACTCCTTCTCAGCATCTGAGAGCTTTTGCCATTCCTCGCCCAACATCTTTGTGATTTCTGTTGGTTTGAACTCGGGGTGTTTCTTCTTGATGTCGTCCCTGTGAACAAGTTATTCCCAATAAATGTACAAAAATGGAAAGCAA
Organism: Actinomortierella wolfii; assembly: GCA_016098105.1. Taxonomy (NCBI): domain Eukaryota; kingdom Fungi; phylum Mortierellomycota; class Mortierellomycetes; order Mortierellales; family Mortierellaceae; genus Actinomortierella; species Actinomortierella wolfii. The sequence goes on from JAAAIY010000006.1 coordinate 29,593, forward strand.
AGCACATGTCAGAAATACAATGCAAAGAAACCATGAGAGCAAAAAAAATTTTTTTGTTAGGTGGCCATTACACAGAACCCTCTCCCCTCCTTTTTCGACAAAGTGCAATACATGGAGAACATACCTCTTCATCAATGTAAAGAAAATATACGAGTTGCGGGGACGCTTGGGTCCGTTCTTGTCCTTGACCACCGCAGGGACCGCCTTCTTCAGCTTCTTCTTTGAAATGGCGCCGCCGTTCCGCATCAGTTCGGGGCTCATCATGACGCGTCCGGGCGGACCAGCCATGCCACGGAGCTGTTGCTGTTGCTGTTGCTGTGCAAGGTGTTGCTGTTGAAGAGCGTGCTGGGCATGCTGCCCAGGATGGTGGTGGTCGACGCCTGGAGCATACGGGTTTGGTCCGGCGCCAACCATGCCGCCCCAGACCCGGTCAGCTCCCACGCCACCAATGCCGCCCATGCCGGGAATACCGCCCATGCCCATGCCCATCGTCGCAGCCATAGCACCACCGCCAAGACCGCCAAGGCTGGGATCCATAGTTCCAAAGTCGCGGCTGCGCTGCTTGGCAACACCTCGGCCTGGTACGCCACCTGGGGCATGTCGAATCGGTCCTCCGCCGCCGGGTGCGCCTGCACCCATCATACCCATGCTCATCATCATGTTTTGTCCGTTCCAGGCGACTTCGCCTGGCCTAGGCGCTCCGTTTCGGTTCATGCCCATGTTTGGATCAACATATCGTTGTGTTGATTGTGCCGGTGCTGCTTGACCCGGCTGTTGTAACCGACCATCGTGACGGGCGTCTGTGCTATACATGTTGTGTGCTTGCATCATATGAGGCATTCCGACGTGTCCTGGAGACTTGTCATCGGGTCGACCATACACCATGGCTTGTTGGTGGTGAAACTGAGACGTTGGGCCAGGAGTATGATGGTGGGGCATGAACTGCTGGTACGGAGACTGAGAAAGTTGGTTAGGGTGCATCTGACGTTGAAGTTGTTGGTGTTGTTGCTGCTGGAAAGGCTGTTGAGGTGTCTGTTGGTGCGACAGAGTCTGCTGAGGATGAGGAGAATGCTGCTGCTGTTGCTGTTGCTGTTGCTGCTGTTGCTGAGGCTGTCCTTGCTGGGGCGTTGCTGCTGTCCCTTGCTGGGCAGATGGCTGCGGCTGTTGAACCGTGGGCTGCTGCTGTTGACCTTGCTGTTGTTGTTGGGGTATTGATGGATAGCCTTGTTTCTGATGTGCGTCGTCAAGGATCTGTTGCGGATGGGGCAGCTGCATTCTCCGTGCCTCTGCCTCGTCCATACTCCTCCTCGAATCCAGATGAGCGCCAGAGGCATCCAAAGGGTCATTGCCAGCCGTTGTGGCACCAGGCGTATTGGCGACAGGCGAAGGCTGATTGCCTGCGGCTGTTGTTGCCGAATTACCACCACTTGCTGCAGCCGACACGGGAGTAGGTGCACCAGTGATTGAGCCTACATCACTCTGATAATGGAAAGCGGCAAAGTTGGAGTTGTCTGGGGCACCGTACGGGTTGGATTGTAGTGGGGGGAGCAGCGGAGGCGTGGCAGAGTTTTGGCCTGGATAACTGGAGGGATGGTTGAACGCCATGCTGTTGTTCAGATTGCCATATAGGTTATTGTATCCGCCATATGTTGATCCGGGCGTCGTGTTTTGACTTGTCATCAGGCCTGGCTCTGTAACAAAGTGTGGGGAAGGGTTGGCCATCGATGTTTAGTGACCAAAGCGACGAAGAACGAGAGATATTAAACCCAACAGAGAGGAGAGGGAGGAGAGAGAAAGACTAGCAAAAGAGAAAGAAGATTAGGGAGAGGGAAAAGAAAGGCGGGAGAAGTTAAGTATGACAACAACAGCAAAAAAAGGTTGTTGGTAGCGATAGTCGTGGTAAAGACGAGGGGGATGGTGCGATGCGATGCGGGAGGAAAGGAGGAGGACTGGGCCGGGAGTAAAACGAAGAAAAAGAAAAACAAAAAAAAGGGAGATTTGGGCGGAGAACAACAACAAAGAAATAAAAAGCACCACAAAAAGTGGCCACCTCGACAGATTGACAACAAGGGGTCTGGCCCGCTCGCTGCTGCTCTTTTCTCCTTCAAAGGCAGTGCAACCAACAGAAAGAAGACCAACGGTCTATTATCACATTGCAGTATTATGAATGACACATGTAGAGAAAGATAGGAAGCGAAATAGTGGAGGTGGCTAGGGCGGTGCCTCCATAGTTTCGCCATCCACACGCCCCTCCTCCAGGTCACCCAAACCCAGAGGTGCAAACGAATAAAGTATAGAGATGAATATGGTGAGTGGACTCCAAGGCAGATTAATCACGATATGAATTGAAGAGACCAGATGGATGCAATCGAGTGCACACAACAACAACAACAAAAGCATTAAAGATTATTGCATTGAAAGGGGGGGAAGGGATAAGGGCAGGGGAGTGAATGAGAGAGGCAGCCTTCTTTAGAGCAGAGGTACAAAATGGGTCTGCCAACAGATGTTAACGTTGACTCTGACTCTTTATGTATGTTTCCTAGCTGGACCAACAAAGTGCTCCATCCTTTGAGCAAGGGTCCAACCATCCAAGCAGTGCAGTGTCAAGCCCCACACAACACACTCTTCCCTCCAATCTATCCTTTTGAGTTCGGAGATAATCAACATGCCTAATATCCTTACTCTCTTTCTCTCTCTTTCTTTTGTTGGTGCTCTTTTCTCTCGCGCGCATACCTTTTCTCTTTTCTCTGCCCTCACTCAACACACAGCCAACTCTATTCAGAACTGAAACAATAGACATGTACAAGGGGAGGTGGAAGAAGGTTGATAGTGTAAGAGAATTAAAAAGAACGTGCACCAACAGAGCAACGCTCTAAGAGCAGAAGGAGACGGAGAACAAACGCACCAAGATCGATAGGCAGGACAGAGAGAACGTATGTGCGTGTACGTGTATGTGTGTGTGAAGAGAGAGAGGAGAGAGAGCACACAAGAGCGTCCATGCCTCAACTTTCGTGAGAAAGGATGATGATGCAGAATCCTTGTTTGTTTTCTTTTTCCTTTGATGGGTTCCCTCTGTCTTTGTTCATTCACATACACACGCATACAATACACACATATACAATAATATTGAGTTGAACGCAGATAACTTACGGGAATAGATACCGCAAGATACAAAAGACAGTGAACGAAGGGCAGGGGATGAAAAGAGAAAAAGACAAAGATGGAGAGGAGGAAGGGGGGAAGATTCGGGCTGGAACAAACGGGAGGGAAGCGAAGAAAGGAACTAAAAAGGAAAAGGCTGCTAAGGGGAGGGCATTGAGTACACACAAAAGAAAGCACACAAAACACAAAGCACATTGGGAGAATCCACTTGTGCGGGAAGAGAAAGGGTGGCATCCCCTTGCATGCCCTGTCAACTCGTTCCACGCACTGAACTATATGCTGCCTTTCAGTCATTAACGCGGCCATGAAGGCTCAATACCATGACGTAGCCCCCAATTTGCGCGACCTTTGGGGCTGGAGGAGTGGATGGCAAGGGGGGGGAGTAGAGACGACGAGTGGTCGCACAAGAGTGGGTGATGTCAAGCACCAAATGGAAGGAAAACCACGGTAAACAAAAAGTAGTGGAAGCGAATGAAATAGGGGTGCTCTCTGTAGCTGTGGCAACAAACTCCCGCATAAGGGACAGGGCACCATAAGCACGAAGAAGAGGAGAGAAAGAGAATGGGGTGGAGAAAGGTTGATCATCCATCACAGCCAGCGTGCGTATGCGCGAGCGTGTGCCAGTGTGGATGTACCCTGCTTTGTGTAGCTGCTGACTGTGTACAATAAATGGCTGAGTACTGTTGGTGTAAATGGACTGCCAAAAAAGAGCACCAGACGCACTAGTGTGTTCAACATGCAACAAGGTGAGGGTAGTTTGAAGTGAGGGAGGACTCGATAGACGAACGAAAACGAGCCATGTGGAAGAGAATGAAGTGTATACGCTAAATTCCCCTCAGCCCAAGCTCTGCTGCAAGCGAAAAAGCATGAATGAGGAGGGGAGAGGAGTGGAACCAGATGAAGAAAAGAGGGATAGGAGGAGGAGAGGGCGATGAGATAGTGGCGGGAATGGGTTGATTGTTGTATTAACATGCATCCTACCTGTGGGGCGTTTGAGGGGAGAGAGGGATGTGTTGAGGTGGGTGACCAAGCGAGAGAGCTGTATGTAGGCGACGGGCGTTCCTCTGAAAGGGTGCAGCGAGAAGGGAGCGAAAAGAGTATTTGTGTGCGTGTATGTCCAATATGCGTGTTGTCGATCGCTCTCTTGTCTATTGTTGGTCCGGATACGATGACAGAGAAACAGAGACACCAACGAAACAGGCAACGGCAACAACGGAATGGGAGGGTTCGAGAGACGGAGAGAGAGATAGAGGGAGAAAGAAGACAGAGAGAGGCAGAGAGATAAAAAAGAAGGAAAAGTTGAGCAAAAGAGAGCAAATAAGGAAGATTCAATACAAATGTCCGTTAGCATCATCATCATTGGAGGACGGGGGGAGGGACGGGGGCGGGGGAGGGATGAGGACACTGAAAAAGAAACTTTCACACCACTCAAAGAGAACTAAAGGAAGCAAGGCCCTTATTTCTTCTTTCTTAATGTTGTCGACGCCCAATCAACCAAACTCTAATTCAATCATTGAAAAGGGGGGAAGGGAGGGGAAAGAAGGAGCAAAGATAGGGAGGACGGATGACTCCAGTAGAAGGAAAGGAGAACCGGAAGGGGAGAGAGAATGAGAAAGAGAGAGAGAGAGAATGGAGTGGCAATAGAAGTGAAAGATGTTCAACTCCACCACCACTCAACTCCACAATCTTAATGCCACGCCACCAGTATCTCCCCACCAGTGTAAGGGGAGGAGGGAATGTAGGTAGTGAGAGGTGTCTGCGGCGCCTCGAATATTATGAATGATGATAATGGATAGGTTCTAGTGATGGCTCGTACGACTTTTTCAGGCCACCTGCCTTGTATCCTTCCTAACACCTCCCTCCTCAATGGCACGAACTGCATGAAAGTACTTGGAACGATACGCGTGGCACGCGTGCGACAAAGAATGACAATCACTGCGGGCTTCTCATATACTTTGTTTGACAAGGATAACGTCAAGGGGTGGGTGAAGGAGAGGGGAGGGCATACATACACACAGACATACACACGCACAGAGAGAAAGAGAGAAAGAGAGAGAAACAGAGGGAGAGAGGAAGGAAGGAAAGGAGTTGCATGACAGGAAATTTGGGCCGATCTAACTACCCATGCAGCGATCTTCTGTGTTTGGATCTTTCCAAGGCGTACGACGTCTAACAAGGCTCAAAAACCATGCAGCGAGACCGTTGGACAGACAAACGGAAGCGGGGCAAGGAAAAAAGGAACAGGGAAGGAATGGGATACAGTGGGCAGACTGACTAGAGACAACGGAAAACTGGAGGAGGTGCACGAGCCAACGAGGGGTGCGAAACACAGAACGAATTCTTCAAGAGGGTGTGTGGGACACAAAGTACATGCACAAAACACACTGTAATTGGGTGCAGTCACTACATTGAATACAGAAGTGGTGGTCGATAGTGCAACTTTGAATAAACGGGAGAATGAGGTCTTGTCTTGTGGACATTTGGGTATGGCTGAGCCTATGTGCATGTGCGTGTATATGTGTACGTGGTTCTCTGCGTCTAATTTGTACCTGTCCACTAAAGAGTGTATGTACGCGCGTCTGCAATGTAGGAGGGCGGAGTGACAAGCAGAACCACAGGCCACCACAAACGAAGGGAGGGAGAGAGAATGTCTGTTGTGTTAGAGAAAGAGAGAGTGCACCAAAGAAACGGTCGATGTATGTAGCTTGTGTGCGACCATGTAAGTATCGCGTGTGCGTTTGAGGCGCATCTGTTGATCGCCTTGTTTGTGTACCTTTGTGCTCGCTGCCTAGTGTTTTGAGATCCTTTCACAACAGCTGGTGATGATAAGGGCGCGAGAAATTAAGTGAGCGAGATGAAAGAAGGAAGAGACACAAGAATATGAGAGGAAGTTGAATCACGAGAATGAAGAAGAGAGAGACGATGGAACAGAAAAAAGGGTGTAAATTCAAGGATCACGATAAACGATGCAATACTACTGTAATGTAATATCGTTTGATTATCGGGAGAGAGAGAGAGAAAGAGAGAGAGAGAGAAGAGGGAGAAAGAGAAAGAGAGAGCGCAGAGACAGAACAGAAGAGAGAGAGGAAGGGAGAGAGAGAAGAGAGAAAGACATGGGAGAGCAAAGAAGGCGACAACTGTGGTCAATGAAAATGAACGGAGACAGACAGCCGAAGAGCACTCCACCTGAGAAAGAGAAAAGAACGGAGTGGATAAGATGAACCTCAAACAGCGAGCCTCTGCCAAGGGCTGTGTGAGAACAGAGAGGCACGGACAGATAAGGGACACTGGGAAGCAAGAGAAGAAAGGGGACAGAAAAAAGAAGGAGAGGGGCGAGAAGGGGAGAATACACACACAAAAGGGGCATTGCTCATTCAAAGGCAACAAGGGGATTAGAAAAAGTGGGGAGAATAGAGCCTGACTGCCAATAAACATATACACGCCAAGGGGGCGCATTCATGATATCCAAGTCCCAAGACAAAGAGAAAAAAAAGGGATGCTACTCAAGTATTGCCGAAAACGTCTTTCACAAGAAGGGTGGTTGGGTCAGAAGGGAAAGAGAAGAGAGACCTGGTGGGGATGGGTCAGAAAAATCGATGAGGATCTGTTGGCCAAAGCGCCCACTTTCCTCGTCACACACCCCCACCTCAATGCAGGTAACCACAAACAACACTTTCCCTTCCTCTTCCATTTGAACTGCTGCTTCAAATGAAATAGGGCCATTTTGCCTTTACCCGACTCCCCGGTCGGCCCATTCCCTAGAGTCCATTGTACCCAAGGATCAGTCACTGGATATTTTTATCGAACAAACGCCACAGCTCCACTAGCCCCTTACTATGTCCTTCTCTCCCTCCACCAGTCCATGTTGAATATCGACGACTCCCAAACCCCTTGATTAGGCACCTGACGCTCAAAAGTGTAGCCCAGCACATTCTTGCAAGTGCTGCAAGATCCCCCCAAAATAGCAGTCTCGAAGTTGGGTATGAGAATGAATAAAGGAGAGCTTAGTTATTGAGCCGGCTCCATGTCACACGATATTTCAGCTACTTAAGAACGTACCAACTATTTTGCTTATTTGTGTACATTTTTAATCCTTCTGAAAATTCAATATCTATGCTGGTGCTTCGTATCTCACCCTACTCCACCATGTTGGAGGATCGCTTGCGGTTTCAAGGGCCGGAATAACGAGGAGTTTCATATAGTTTATCTTGAGCCAGAGACTCGCGGGCTTTTCCATTTGGATAGAGTACTGGGCTGCTTTTTTTTAATTATTATTATTATTATTAGTTGAGTTGGGTTCCCTTTTGTAGACCACACTTCAGGAACACTAGGATGGCCTTTTGGTGCCTCGATCGTTACTCCTGGATTATATATATCCTAGCATGATTTTATCTTTTTTTGTCAATGGTTCTCCCTGGTATGATGGATCATCCAGGGTTTTATTTTCGAGTTTGCATGTTTTAAAGTACCATGTGGCCCACGAAACATGGTGTGTAACAGTAACCTGCGTTTTTATATTCTTCCTTGTTTTCACTTCTCGAACCTCAATGCCATGAACACCAAAGTGTACGGTTCATGTTGTTTGGTGAACCATTGGAGCGGTTAGCCCAAGGAGGTTTGTCCAGGAAAAAAAAGCATTAGGTATTGCAGAGAGCGGGGGTCGGGAATGGATTAAGGAGACGACGCGAAGCAAGGGTGTCCAGTTATTTTTTTATTTGTAAAGGAGACAATATGAAAATGGATCGGTCTTTTTTGGTGCTATTGTGCCATTCCGCCTCTCAGTTGCCTTTGTGAGCCTATCATAGCGCGAACATGCTTCGTCGTGTTTTAGGGCCATAAACCGCGCATCGCTTGCCCAAGAATAGCGCCTCACTCCATACTCAAACTTACATAGTCGTTTCAACAGAAAAAGAACGGTACCTCAGTGCTATAGGGAGCAAGTCATGCCGGTTGGATGCACTGCATCTAAGCCAGGCACACGCTCAAAACCAGTTTGGTTATGTCAAGCGTGGAAGGCATTGCACTTGTATGTTGCAGCGCTATCCTTAGTGGGAAATTGGGCTACCTGGGGTTTCTTTGCTCATTGCTTCTCGTACCTGCTTTCATTTCTCTTGCCCCACTTGCCCTATTCACACTCTTTTTTTTTCTTCTTCCCTCTCCTCTTCCTCCTCCTCCTCCTCCACTGCCATACTGTTGATCCATTCTACTTCATCTGTCCTCCTTCTTGCTTTCTCCTCGCCTAACCGTTGATCAAAAACTCGACCCGTACGTTTTTTCATTCTGTTCCTGTTCCCTCTTCTGCTGAACCCCCTTTCAACAATCTCAATTCAAAAATCTTCGGTCCACAGCCACATACACGCTTTACTCACTCAAGAAAGAAAAAATAACGATCTTTTTTCTTTTCTTGATACTCTTCATCCAAAAAAGATGGCAGCTCCACTCTCTGGTGATGGTCCATTGCCGGATGTCGTCGCCGTCACCAAAGATACTCCGTTTCAACAGAACATTGGGTTCAATGAAACAACGGGCAATCAGCAACCACAACCACAGCAAAACATCTCATCTTCTCCCCCACCTCCACAAAACACAGGAGGTACCAAACCACAGATTGAAGTCAATCCAACCATTCAGATTGTTCTCATCGCCCTCGCCATTGTTGTGGGCCTACTTTTTCTCTTTGGTATCCTCGCCGCCTTTTACATTGCACATAAGAACAAAAAGGCTCGACAGCATCAAGAGGCTCTCGAACGCGAAGAAGCTGAGCGGCAACAGCATCGCCAATTCTCTCTTAAAAAGAAACATATTGCGATCAATACTATTTTAGACCGCAAAGGTGCCTCTTTCCAACACCACGATAACAACAACAACTACAGCAGCGATGGCCAAGATGGCGGAGAGAGAGAAAAAAATGTGTTTGGTGGTTATGAGACAGTTGCATTGGGAAGCGTGGCTGATCGTGAAGGCGATGGGAATGCTCAACGCGAAAGCGATGGCTGTAATGATCACGCAGACAACGGCGCAGGTCCACGCCGAGAGTCGTTCCTCACTCTCTCGCCCGACGGATTTGGCATCACCCTCTGGCCAGACACTTCCACCCCTTCCTTGGCTAGTGCCAAAGGCATCCAGCCCTCTGGGGTGGAGTTAGGGACAACACAAACGCCTTCAACGGAGACTGCTGCCCTGTATTCCAAGGAGATTGGGTCACAGAGTCAGCAAGGGGGCAGAGATGAGAGCACAAACAACAACAACATTAGCGATGGTAGCAGCAGCAACCATAGGACTGCGAGCTCTGACCTCCTTCGTCGTGGCGTTGCTCCGTGTCCATCAGGAGGAACGCACGGAATCCCAAGCAACTACCCTACCAAAATAGGGCAAAACACTAAAAACTCCCTCACGGAGGTGGCCCAGATTTACGCGCACCGTCAGAGCCTCATCGACCCGTTAGGACTGCAGACGCTTGCCGCCGTCCCAACGGCCCTCCCCCCTTCTTCAGGAGACAGAGGCTCCGCATTCCCTTCGTCCTCTTCCCCTCATGTCCCTCACCCTCCTTCTTCTTCTTCTTCACAACCTCTCCCAGTGGCGACTGACTGGCAGCAGACATCTTCCAGCCAGTTTTACGATTCCCTTACACTAAGCAAAGGCACGACACTCTCCAGGCGCGACACAGATCACGATGACACAAATACAAATGAAGCATCTACAGTGTACGAAACTGCCATCTCTATGCCAACTGATACATATGACCAACCTAAAAAAGAAGAGAGCGAGGAGGATGACGACTGTGGCGCAGGGGTTGGTGCTATGTTTTCCCTCGGTAGAAACAGCCCTGATCAGCAACCACCACAACAACAGCAACAGGAATCTAAACCAAACGAAGAGCCCGAAGAGGCCATTATTTACCCAAAGGTTGTCCCACGCCGCAAGAAGACTTACAATTCTGCTCTAAATGACCACCAACAGCAACAACGCCATAAAGACCTGGCCGCTTATCGTCAAACCATCATGGTCCCTAACACGATCTCTTCTTCATTTGCAGAGATTTCATACCAACCTCCCTCTCAACCCACCTCCCCAACAACCGAAACATTTGATCGCTCTGCATGGAAAGCTGGCCTTTCTTCCCGTAGAAATCAAGAAACGGTTGGGTCTGGAGGAGTTGGGGGAAGTAACAGTGTAGGAGTTGGCGTTGGAGTAGGAGTAGGTATGGGTGTAGGCATGGGATTATCCGACGGAGGTGACTCCCATCTCTCCAAATCTGGCGCTGTTGTTGTCGACATTGAAAACTCTGCTCAAGACGGAGAAGAAGAGTTGGTGATGCCCCAAGTTGTCCCTCGGAGGCCACGGACAGCTACCTTCCCGCACCGGCCTATCAATTACAGGCATAGTGTCCACATGCGCCACGAGTCACGGCCTTCGCTCAACATCAGCATGGGCCGTCGAAGTATGTATGGATTCGGTGACCTCATGTCGATGTCTTCGTCTGCTGAGCAACACTATCAGCAACAACCACCACTACAGCAACAACATCAATCATCACAACCAATGCATCAGCAAGCACCACCACCGCGGCCAGAACCGTTTACTGTCAGCCGGAGCAAGACCGTGTACGATGCTACGGCCCATCTCCAGACATCTTCATCCGTCTCGGCCACGACACAGCGGCTGCGCCGAAAGTGGGCAGGTGGCGAGATGACCATCGAGACAACGGTGCCGACCCATTCGGGCATCGGGTCGTCTGTTGGGTCTATCCACTCGATGCGCCGGAAAAACGAGCGCAGTTTTGCCGATGATGACTATGATGACATGGCATCGTCGTCGGTGTCGTTCCATTCTCGGCACCGCACGCATCAGCCTCGCAAAAGCTTTGACCGATACACCGAGGACGGTCGCTCAGGCGAACGTGCATACAGGAACGGGGGTAGTGGAGTCGGAGGCAGCAGTAGTGGTATTGGCAGTAATGATCAAGAGCATGTTGTGGTCAGCCTACCCAGCCCTCGGGGTTGCCTGCTGGAGGATGACCAGCACAATGCCGAGAAACAGTTTTACGAGATGATGAACTTTTTACAAGGCCAAGGCGATCAAAGCGGGGGCATGGGCAGCAAGGGCCACGCACGTCGGCAGTCGTTCCGCAACCCTTATCAGCTTCAGCCCTTCCCACAACACCACCAGCGATTCCAGTCCTACACGCCAAACAAGCGTCAATCGTACTACCCTCCGAGTCACTACCAGCAACAGAAACAGACATACTCATATGAGCGCACCTCCTTTGACCGCAGCTTCCCTCATCCATCTCAGTCCTGTTATCAAAACTCTTCTACACAGAACCACCGTATGTCGTATGTTGAAGATTACTACCGCGCACAGCAACATCAGCAGCAGCAGCAGCCACAACAACAACAGCAACAACAACCAGCCAGCTCTACCAGACGTGACGCTGGGCGACGAGCACAAAATGCCTTCAAACGGCTGAGCGCAGTGTTCGGTGGTGGCAGCACACAGACCAGTGACGATGAGCGACAGACTGGGGGCTCGACGGCAGCAGGTTTGTCGTCTTCCAATGCAAGAGGTGTAGGCAACCCTGAAGATGACAGCAGTAACGGGCAACGTTATCGTGAAGGTGGTTCGCGACGGAGAGGTCTGCTTTCAGTCGAAGAGAAGATTAAGCGACACTCGATTGCTGTAATGAATGATCAAATGTTCTTTGGTCGTGCCAACCAAGAGAGCTTCCCATCTGGTGCGGATAGTCATGAGCGCTACGAGCAATCAGTACATCAACAACAGCAGCACCAACAGCAGAGGCATCAACCATCGTCATCATCGTCGATGTCTCATCGTCTACCGCAGCGGCACTACCGCCAAGAATCGGGTTTCTCGTCCAACAACTATAGGAACGATAAGAACCGTCGTGCGACCATGTACGGCGCCATGTCTTCTTTGTCTGGTCGATACTCCTCTGATCTCGTTCGTCATGCTGACTACTTGGTTGAGAGTCCCAGAGACGAGCGCGACGGCTATGACCTCGGCGTCGGCGTCGGTGGCGATGAAGATTACGACTATGAAGGAGCAGAGGAAGACGAAGAGCCTGCAGGCGAAGGCGATTATTATGAAGAGCAAGATGCGGAGATGCAAGGAGAGGAGGAGGAGGACGGGAATGGTGGTGAATATTACTACGAGGAGGAAAACGAGGAGGATTTCGAGCGAGGTGATGATAGCCATCCTGCCGATGAGGAGCACGGATACCATGAGGATGGACCAAAAGTTGAGCCGATGAAGCAAATGCTTAGAGAACCAGGTGGTGGCAGAGCTCGAAGGGCTCAATCCTCCCGCGGCGAGTCAGTCACTGTTGGAGCACTGTCGTCGTCTTCTGCGCTTGATGAAGAAGGAGGCAAGCCAGCTAAACAGCCTCTCAAAAAGATCATGAAGATCTTCAAGTAATCATATTAGACTTGCATTATAAAAAGTTTTTTCCCCTCCCCCCTGTCCTCAATGTATGCCTCTTCCTGAACACCCATGTTTGATATTCTCCTTCATGAACTCAGTGGCTCAAAAAGAGTGTCGTGTGATTTAAAATGACAGTGGACTCTGTAAACATCTCTCTTTTTCTTTTTGTTTGTCAAGATTGCACTTGATGGTACCTGACCAAGATGGTCATGACCTTAATGGTTGCATGACATTTTTTTTCTTGATATTGCATGAAGATGAAGTATATTTACAAGGGGTCTAGTGCGAAGAAACAAAACAAAATGGATACAAAAAAGTTGTGCAAGAACAAATAAAAAAGAGATGAAGGGTATGATACTAAAAGTAATGTGGATGAGGAAAATAAAGAGAGGGTAATTTAACGGCTGCTTTAGGATGAGGTCGTGGGTGCAGGTCCAGCGGACGACGTGGTTGTTGCCGTGGGTCGTGCGCTGCTTGTAGTACTGCTGCCCGCGCCAGAAGTGGAGGCCGCCGGAGATGCCGTTGGAGATGCCGTAGCAGACGTGGTGGTGGCCGAGATTGCTGGCTCTTCAGGTTCAACGGGTGGTGGACGCGCGTTGATGGGGCAGGGCATATTGGAGACCTCAAGTGTAAATTGTGGCTTCCACGCCCAAGCTAGACCCCACACGCTGAGCTTGCCCTGGACTTGGATATTGATACCAAGAGGATCGGCATCGGCTGTTAGTGGTATGGGTGTGCACGCACGGACGAGATCCTGAAAGACGCCATCTGTGTTGGTATCGATCTTAAGAGAAGTATATCCCAGTTCCATGGGGAAGTCAATAAATTGCACCCGTCGTGCTGCGATCGTCAACTCCTTCGTCAAGCCTTCGTTACTGCCAATTTTGCTCTGATCAAGCTTGTAGAAGATCCTGAGGTCCAGACGGTTCAATTTAAGTGGAACCCAACTGGCTCTATTGTCCATTCGCAGACGCATCGTGAATGGCTCCTCAATTCTATGCATGGTGACGACTGGAGCTTCATCCGATCGCACGGAGTCAAAGGCGACCACTGGCATTCGTGGAATGACAAAGAAGAGCACCACCGCAAGTAGAATCAAGGACAAGAATGTCGTGTAAACACATGCGCGCCGGGAGAGGCAGCAGCAGCGGGGCTCGCGGCGTCGCAGGGCGCCTTTTTCCTGGCCCTCCTCGAGCTCGTCTTCAGAGTCAATGTCATACCGTGAACCAAGCGCCCCTGTCTTCTTCTTCTTCCGCTTGGACTCTTTGCTGGCTACGCCTGCAGTGGCATCATCGGCAGCTGCTCCCATGACAGCACCGGCATCCGAGCAGCCTGAAGCGGAGGATGACTTGTTCTCGCCTTGGATGAGATCCTGTGTAGTTGTTCCGCTGGTATTGGCCGCATCGCTGCGTTGACCAGTGCTGTTAATACCGCTTCGTGTCAACGGTCCTGCTGCTGCACCTTGATGGGCAGCGAGAATCGCTGCTCGTGCTCGCCTAGCGCCATCCGACAAATCATCATCGTCTTCCATCCCAGATTGCCTCGTATGGCGATCCTCTGAACCAGCAGAGTCCGACTTTGAGGGTTGTGAAATATGACCAGACATCATAGCTCTGGGGTGGCGACCATTCGGAGAGGTGGGACGATCTTCATACTCGCCCTCCGATCTATGAGAGTCGAGAAGCACCAGCGGGAAGCCAGGTTGTTGTTGCAGATACTGTTGCTGAGGCAGATGGTGTGGCCTTGCAGGATGCTGGCCTAGCATGGACAGCCTAGAATCATATGATGACGGAGCATCCTCATAAAACCCTTGCTGAGAGTGACCACTGATGGTGCTGTTGTTATTGTTGTGGTACATCATGATGGATTGAGGTCCCAAAAAAGGTGACGACGCTGACGAAGAAGATGCATGGTGTTGCTGCGACATGGCAGACCGGTATGGGTCGATGCGGCTATAGTCGGAGCGCTCCTCTACAATACCAGAGGAAACCGACCCTCCTTGACCATAATAGTGTGGCTGTTGGTTTTGTTGTTGGTGATGGTGAGGGTGTTGGTGCGATGCACGATAATTAACAGAAGAGTGCTCTGACAACACAGGAGACGATGGTGGATATTCCTGGGAGCCGATCGGATATTGCAGCGATGAACGGGGAACTGGCTCGTACGTATTCTCCTGCCCGTCACCCAACGAGGATCCGTAACCGGCGTAAGTTCGCTGAGATACTGCGTGCTGTGACCCTGCTGAGCCATGCCGTGGATGTTGTTGCTGTTGCTGTAACATTGCAAACTGTTCGCGAACTGGTGACTGGGCACGATAGTCTTGATAGTTGGCAAGGAAAGGAGTGTTTTCCATGACGATGAAATAAGAACACCAACGTTTAAAGGTTAGGAGAAGAGAAAAGACGCCAGGTTAATGGTTGAGCCCAATAATGCGTCTCGGAGAATGCAGAAAGAGGGAGAGAAAAGGAGGGATTGTTCGTTTGGGCAACCAACGGAGGTAAAAGAATGACGGGCCAAGAGAGGGGAAGGCAGGGACAAGAACAAAAGAGTGAGGTGAGAGAAAGTGAGGTGTGCAGAATTGAGGGCAAAAGCAATTTTTCGGTTTTGAAACGAAAATAGCCAGACTCATAGTGAAAGAAGTGACAGTTAAATATAGATACGCCCTCAAGCCTCAAGTATGTTTTGTTCAGGTGTATGCTGCACCAAGGATGGGGTATTGATAGGTGGTGGGAGAGGGGGAAAGCAATAAACTATGTCGTCTTTCTCTACTGATTGCCTAAATACACGCGATGTCTCACACTTAATCACCTTAGAGTGAGTGTTAGTTCCAAATAATTCTCTCTTTTCTCTTCCCCCTTCGTGATCCCATTCCCAAGATGCATGTGGATCAGCAAGATATGTTTAAATTTTGATATCAGAGGGCATGTGCACACATGTCCATCACCAGGTCTGTGGGGGTCTCTGGTAGTATTGCCCAGGATAGTGGGGAACAACAAGATGCCAAAGAACGGAGTCCCGCAGTTCAGGCACGATTAGAACTGGTAACAAGACCCAGCGATTGCAGGTCAGGGACTGCTCTCACGACACCTCAGAATCCGATTTATACACAGTACAGGGAGGATGGGCAAGAGAGGGGCTAGGATCTCCTCCGTCAAAGCGCAAGATGAGCAAAGGATGGACGAAGGAAGGAAGGGGCGAAGAAAGGAGGGAAAAGGGGGTACGAGTAGCCCTAGAAGGCCAACCAGCCAGACAGACATGCGAGCAAGCACACTTTGTGCAGCTTAAAGCTAGCTGACCGCCCCATATGTCGGATGTCATGTGTCTGTGGTTCACAAGGCATTGTAAAGTCTTTCAAGTCAGTTGCAAAAAGACACAGACATACAGAGAGGCAACGAGAGGGTGCAAACAAAAAAACATGGAGACCTGCTTTGGAGTCCAGTGAGACAAGGGGGATAAGGAGGCGCGCATCGATTCCAGCTGTTCGTGCTTCATCTCTTTCTGCAATACCTAAACACGCTCCGAATAGTCAAAAAACAGCAGACAGGAAGAAGGGGGTTTCCGGTGCCCATGTTTGTGTGTGCAGTGTGAAAATATGAAGATGCGTAATATTGGCATGGAAAGGGATGGAGGGGTGGGCTAAAATAACCAATGAATACTATCCTAAACTTGGAAACACGATCAAGTACCCCAGGCTCTAAGCTGCGCGTATCTCCTTTGTTCTTCATTATTTTTGTTTGCTGGAAAGGAATAGGGGGATATGTTCACACAGAAGGAGTAGATACAGTCCATACAGCTACCAATTATGTGCCCTTGTTTGTTCATCTCTTACATTGTAGAGGATTTTGTAAGAGAATTGAAGATTTGGGATTGATAGATTGCCCTAACATGGACTGGGAATGGCCTGTTCCCATACTTGCCACGTTCATTATATTTGCCTCTCTTCCATAGTTTCCATAGTTTCCAAGTGAACAGTTCGCGAAAAACAACAGAATACAAACATTCCTATAAGAATTCGAGTTCCTTTGACCTCTGTCCAAGTACAATGGTATTGACGAATAGGAACCGTTCCTTTGCCAATGCACGTCGAATTTTGTGCAGAGTTGCGCTTCGTGACTTTGCACAGACAGACACAAGCCAAACACAGCAGACATGAAAAAGTCGATAACCACAAGCGAGATAAACAGGCAAAGGGGGCGGGGGGGAAGGCTATGCGGTAGGTAGGAAGGCGGGGGATAAGGGTCGAAGGAAAGGGAAAAAAAATTGAGGTGGAGGGAAGCAGAGATGGACCCAAACTCCAAGAGCTGTTTGTGTGTTTGTGATCGTGGTTTTGGTAGAGTTCAATGTTTTCTTTCCCAACCTGCTCTCCCATGAGGACGAACAATTTTGTCCAAATGCCGTTCTCAACTCTAACTTACCATTCTTGACCTTGTTTGCAGAGACACTTGGTTGTCTGGAGCGATACGGATCATAGACCAGCTGAGATTCGTTGCTCGGTATCCGGCGGGCTGATATGCCTCCATGATGATGATGTATCCGTCCACCCTTGCCGAATGGATGTAGTCCGCTAGGGTACGAGGATGTTGCTACTGCGTCGAAGCGGGGTGAGGTTGGGGTTACATAACCTTGGTGGTGTCCCGAGAGAGACACTGCCATGGGTGTTGTAGGTGTGCTGGGCGTGGTCGGCGTGTATGGGCGATACGATGGATATTGCTGTAGATCTGGGCTGTGTCCCCGGCCATACGCTCCTGTAGGCCCTGTCAGCACTGTCAGTGCTGGCACTGCTTTATTTGCTATTGTTGGGGATGAGTGCTGTCCATGTGTATGAAAGGACGACGATATAGAGGATGAAGTTTGTTGTTGTTGACTGTCGACACTCGAGAAACTACTGCTATGGGAAAGACTCTTTTGAGGCTCAAAGTGCTGTCGGCTTTCGACTGTGCTGAAGCTGTGGTCGGGTAAAGGTGGGCGACGGGAATACCGCGAGGCAGAGGCGGACGCCATCCCCGCTTGTTTTTCTGTTTAAAAAAATCCTTGGGTGGTAGTGATGGGTGGGTTCTATATCGACTGTGAACTGAATTGCTTTTCGCGCCTTGCTCTTGGCTAGGCCCACTTGTTATAGATGACGGAATGTAGAGTGGAAAGGCAACAAAGGGCCGAAGAAAAAAAGAAGTTGAAGAGGTAGAAGAGGATGATCACAAAGGTTGCGATACAAAAGAGTGGAGTATGTGCATGTGCAGAGAATGATCGGTCTATAGGTGCTGAGTACGCGACACTATCATACGCTCATGGTGGTTCCAATCCTCTTTTGTGTTGCAGATTCAATGGCGATAAGGGCAAAGAGTACAAAAAAGAGAGTTATAGAATGCCGGTGTGTGCTGTGCGTGTGTGTGTGTGGGTGAAAAAAGGATGAGGGAAAAGAATGTGAAAAGTGAAAGAGTGCTTTTTTTTGGCTGGGCGCCTGAGACTACAAAGGGACAGAGAAGGGCAGCAACGAAAGGAGAGCAACCAAAAGGGCCGTCCCGATAGCAATCAGTATGCGTCTTTGAGAGAGAAAAAAAAAGTCTGGCACCCCCGGTATACCTGGCTGGTTCGTACAAGGTGATCCAACCTGATGTAAATGGGGCGAAGAATAACCACCAGTAAGGAACGTGAAAAGGGAGATAAAAGGGAGGGGGTGCTTGAAGTTCTAGGGGACACAACTTGGTGTGGGTAGGATGAGCTGGAGACACAACGGTTTGCCAGGGACAGTATGTAAAAGGGGTTGGGTGTATGTGCACAGGCAAGGAAGAGGAAGAACCAAAGGAGAACAAGAGAACGATGGAAAAAAAAGTGTGAATGTGAATGTGATTTAGAATGAAAAGCAGAGAGGTGATGAGATCACTGGAATACAGACAAACCCACACATACACAGATAGAGCAATAAAGATGAACGATAGAAGAACGATGGAAGACCAAGAGAGTTGCAGAGTTGTAAATCTGGCAGGTAGGGGAGGGCGGGAAAAAAAAACGACGACTTTCATAATTCAGGCCGGGTCCCTTTGTATTCCCGCGTTCATATTTACTCTTTTGGTTCTTTCGATCAGAACATGGAAAGAGAAACCTCGACTGCAACGATCTCCCTCTTGCACCCCTCGTGGTTTCCCGTTTATCAGACAAGGATTGCGTAGGATAGGCGAAAGTTCCTCCTCTCTCTCTTTCCCTCCGATAAACGAATGCTGTTCTCAGACTATTGAGGATGTCACCAGTCTAGGCCCAGATCACAGATGTTCTCTAATAGCCAGCCAATTTTATTCACCCATCTACGTCTCTTGGTAGGAGCTCTTGTACCTCGAGTAGTATGTGTTTGAATAGCTGGTGGGAAGAAGGCGAGGGAAGAAGTGAGGGAATGATGATGAACCAGGTCAACAAAGAGCTGAAGGGTACAAACGATGTGGGAAAACAGCGGCCAACAGAAGTGGTCATCGTTTCAAACACCTGCTTTTTGTTGTTGCTGACGACAAAACGTGTATCAGCACATTGTTCCCCCAAATGGGGCATGCCACCTCGTCTCACTCTTGCCACTAGAGCATATCAGCCTGGCCGTACACCCGCGCCACCAACGTGATTACCATGTTGACTGACGCCAGCTTGCTTCCCGACTCACGCTATTGCCGAAGCATGGGAAAAAAATAAACAGTGTCAGTCTGTTTCTAAGAATACTGTTTATTCATAATTTTGTTCATTCATTTCTCTTGAATAACACATTGACAGTTTTATCAGCTTCCCATGAGGTATATTAGCACTGTACTGTACCGTACCGTCATATGTGACCGGATCAAGGCACACTTCTTGGCCACACTACGCAAAATCGATACCTCGTCTGATTCTACTAATGGGTCCAGACGTAGGAACAGCGCATAGAGCCACTGACCCTAAAAAAAGACCATTCAAATTCGACACAGCAAGTGTTGAAAGTAAACCAAAAGTCGCAAGTTAGAACTTGAATCTCACTCATTCACCTAAAAGGCGACTGTCCTTGTTTCCATCGCCTTTCAATCACGTAGTCTGCCGTGGCTCTTTTACCTCTCGGTCGGAAAGGTTGTCCGAAGAGAGCCATTTTGTATGATAGTGCAAGAGCTGGATAACTTGTCCTTGATGGAGACGCATCAGTATCGCAGGTGATGGAGCGTGACCAGGGATATTTTGCCCCTCGGCCGAACTACCGTATAGAAATCGATGCCATCCTTGCTCATCACTCACCCGCGGTAATTTCATCGGGTTTCGTTGTTTGGAGCGGGTCGACGATTCATTGGGTATATTGTCCGAGCCCATCTGCTCTCTTCTTTCCCTGACTTCCTTCCTCTCATTTTGTATGTCGATGCCGTTATGCTGCTCGTCCCTTGCAGCTCGTTGTTTATTGTTGATGTCATGAGACAGCGATTCACTGGCGACGTCGCCTCGTGGGTTCGCTCTGTTTCGGACTGCAGCATTTGCCTGTGATCGGTACGCAGCCAGCTGTTTCTTGTCTTGCTCATACTGGACTAAAAAGCTGTCTTGCCAAGCTGTACTGGGTGTACATCCCTCTGGTGCTGGCTGCAAGGACTGCCACTCTGTCCGATATCTGGCCGACGTGTTCTTAGCCGAACGAACCTCGCTGGACGCTTGTGCAACCACTACAGTCGGGAATGCCTTCGCCTGCTCCCTGATAACACAACCAATATACGCCCAGTAAGAGTTCCATCCAAGAGGCGACATTGTCAGTCATCGCATTAAGCTAGAATGCAACACATACAGCACAGTTGCATCTCTCCTGTATGTTGCATGTACCTGACCATGCGAAGGTATTCTTCGCCTGTCGTCGGTAGCCTGCCTTCCATTGTAGCCTGATGCTGACTGTGAAGGGTCAAAATAAAAGCCAAAACTATTTGAAGTTTCTTGGGAACATGAACAACCCAGAATCAGGGCCAAATTAAAAAAAGCAGTCCTCTTTGTGTTTGGATAAATGTTCAATTTTTTTTTCTTACATGCCATTGTTTGCAAGGTCTTACACTAACGCCAACATCAGCACATCATGTCGTCGCTACGCAATGCGGTGCATCGCCGCAACCATAAGGAGCGTGCCCAGCCCTTGAACCGTCAAAAGTATGGCTTGCTGGAGAAGAAGAAGGATTATATCGCTCGTGCTCGGGATTATCACTCGAAGCAGGATCGTCTCAAGGCCATGCGAGAGAAGGCTGCCTTCCGTAACCCGGACGAGTTCTACTTTAAGATGATCAACTCAAAGACCAAAGAAGGCGTGCATATCGAGCAGAGAAACGAAAAGTTTTCGCACGACTTTTTGAAGTTGCTTAATACCCAGGATCTCAACTATGTTACGCATCAACGGGACATTGGCCGCAAGCGGATTGAACGCCTTCAGGAAAGCTTGGTCCTGATGGACGAGGAAGTCCATGACGAGTTTGAGGATGAAGAGACAAAGAAGCAGAAGGAAGAAAAGACGGCAAAAATACCCAAAAACCATATCGTCTTCGTCGACAACGAAGAAGAATGTAAGTAACAGCGGATTTCAAAGATGTATATTTTGTGAAATGACATGCACATCACATATTTCTGTCTACTCTTTCTGACTGTCTCCTTTACATTCTTCTATTTTTTTTCTTAAACTGAAATCCATCGCCGTATAGTGAAGAGTTTTGATCCTGCCAAGCATTTTGATACACTCCCGGAACTTGTGCATCGAAAATTCAACCGTCCACGGAAGGATCAGCTGAAAAAGGAACTCGTCCTCTCAAGTCTTGACAAGTCTGAGATCAAGAAGGCAGCTAAAGAGCGCGAAAAGAGGCTATCGGAGCTCGCACAACGTATGGAGCGTGAAGAGACCATGTCCAAACTGGAGCAGGAGATGACGTTGCGTAAGAATCTCATGCTCAAGGGTCGCAAGAAGAAGATTGGCGTCGATAAAGACGGACTTGCCAAGTACAAGTGGAGGGCGGATCGGAAGAAGTAACTACACATATACAACTGTTACTTTTGTCCACATTCCTATTTTATTTCTCCCTTTTTGTGTTCAGCTACTCTTTATTTACTATATCGTGTACCATAAAATACTCTTGCTACAGCTTTCTTCTGGTAAAACTCTCAAATCTTCCAACCCATGCGCTTGGCAGTAAAAGCATCGAGCACATCTTCTCTGGTAAAGAATCCAACAATCTCGCGCTCAAATTCTTCAGGGCGCTCAAAAGCTGCAAAGTGGCCACCCTCTGGGAATTCATGCCACGATACAACGTTCATGTAGGATCTATTAAAAATAAGACAAACAAAGAAATACATTGGTCAGAGATCGTTCTTGTCATCACGTGTGCTTTAAAAGGGACAATTGCTACATCTTTCTTCCGGCCACTTACTCTGCCCAATGGCGAGGAACCATAAAGAGTTCCTTTTTCCAGACGCCAACGCCGACCGGAACGCGTGGAGGCACCACCTGCCTCATCAACCAGTCGGCATCATGGTTAGCATACGTTTCATAATAAATGCGCATAGAGGAAGTGATGGAATTGGTCGAATGATAGATCATGATCTGCGTCAGCAGCTCCTTGCTTGTGAACGGCCATGT
Source organism: Actinomortierella wolfii (assembly GCA_016098105.1). NCBI lineage: Eukaryota > Fungi > Mortierellomycota > Mortierellomycetes > Mortierellales > Mortierellaceae > Actinomortierella > Actinomortierella wolfii. Next base: position 51,788 of record JAAAIY010000006.1, read on the forward strand.
CTCCTTGTTGAGTGGATCCAAGTCTGCCCATGAGAGGTACTTTTCTGTCAACCAGGCCAGCAGACCCATGGGCGAATCTTGCAGCGCATAGCCGAGCGTCTGAGGCTTGGTTGACTGCAAGAGGAAGTAACCACCTTCTTGTCGGGCATATGTGACTAGTCCTCGGACAGAGTCCTGTGCACGGCGGTCGTTGCGGTAAATCAAACCCGGCAATACAAAGCCGGTGATAGCCTTGAGAAAACCCAGGGGCTGAGCAAGAGGACGAGGCGGAAGACAAGGCAGCATGTTGATGTGGATAGCAAGGCAATTATCTGGGTATAGAGTGGCCAGAGTACGGCTGATTAGAGCACCCCAATCACCTCCTTGGGCGGCATAGTAGGTATAACCGAGGCGCTGCATGAGTTTGTGCAGAGTTATGGCAATGCGCTTCACACCCCAACCCTTGGTTGTGGGAGCGTCACTCCATCCGAATCCAGGCAACGAGGGAGCAATGATTTGGAAGCGTCCGCGCTTCCGGAGGAGCTTGATGACCTTTGCAAACTCGTACCATGAGCCTGGCCATCCGTGGACGAGCAACACAGGGATAATTACCTGACCCTGGCTGTTCGCCATCCTGTATGTTGTGCCCGCAAACGGATTCTCATGGATCTCTCCGCTAGACGTAGTGGCATTTTCCTCGGCCCAGGGGTCATGGCGCACATAGTGGATGTTGATACCGTCGATTTCACAGGTCCAGTGGTCAAAGTCGTCATTGAGCGTGGTAAGCTCCTCGTCCCAATCGTACTCATGCAGCCATTCGCGTGCAAGGTCCTTGAGAACATTACGCTCTGTTCCATAGGCCCAACCTGAATCCTCCAGCTGCTCAGGCACTTGCGCCGCCACAAGACGCTGCTGCAAATCCGAAAGGAGGTTAGGGCGACGACTCTCCAGGAGCAGTCGGCGAGGGTAAGTTGGGTCGTTTTCTGGATCTCTTTGGCCAGCCGAGTAGTCGTCTTTCTCATCGAGCTCTTTGCTCTTGTCCTGGATATTTACGTAGCTTTCAGCCAAGCTGGCAGTCGAATGGTCGAGTGATGGTTGTGCCATGGTGGAATGCTTCAATGGGTTCGTTTGATGATGATGCAGTTGGTGGAAGAAGTTAAACCGAGAAAACTAGAGCGAAAACTTGGGTTGATTGCATGCGCTCTACGTGTTCCCTCCCTCCCCCTTTCCGTTATTCTTCCGTTTGTCCCGGATGAGAGTGATCGATCGGGCCAAACATTCCCTCCAAGGTTTTGTTTGGCCCTGGAAGGCTAACGTGAAAAGACCCTGGAGTCTGTTTAAAGTGATCCACTTTACAGTAAGCAATGTATCACAAGTCGGATCGTTCTTGTAACCCATTGTGGAGCAAAAAAGCCTGTCCCAGCTCTGTTAGGAGACCAAGCTTAAAGTATAGAGCGCTCAAAGTTGCGCTTGCCGCGTAGACCTTTTCGCGTCACACGAACTCAACGAATGATAGAATAAAGGCAAAGAAAAAAAAACGACATAGTAATTTCATTAGTAAAGAACTAAAAAACGAAGAGAAAAAAAAACACAACGCGAGCATGCGAGAGTCCAGTAGAAAAGAAGATTTGTCTATGAATCTATTTTAGACTATTCGCCGCCGATCCAGTAGCACCGTAGTTCGGCAGTTGGTATTGGAGTGTGGAGTGATGATGAGATGAAAGGGGTGTGGTCAGTTGGTCGTGTTTAAACGATTGAGACATATATATCAACCAACGCTTTAAATGTGCTTGGACTTGGTGGTCTTCTTGGCAGGAGCAGACTTGGAGGTAGCCTTGGTATCCTTGCCAGTCTTGGCCTTGGACTTGTAGGTGATGCGGTAGAAGTTGATGAAGAGAAGAAGGTAGCTTGTGAGAAGACCACAGCCAAAGGCGGCAGCACCCTCTGTGCCTGAGCACTTGCCAGCGTTGGGGAGCTCGGGCATGTAAGTGAAAGCAAAGTAGGTGTAGGAGCAGAAGTAGATGAAGCCAAGATCCAGAACAAACTGGACAATCTGCATGGTGGTGAGGTACTGCTTCCACCAGATGCGGACACCGGCAGCCGAGCGCATGTAGTAGTAGTACATGAAAACGTGCACGGTCAGGTTAAGGACAATAGGAACCCACGAGACAGAGGTCTGACCGCCGAGCTGAACATAGCAGAGAATCATGGTCATTGAGTGGTGGAAGTAGTGCAGGAATTCTATATTCGCAGACGCAGCAAATGCAGTTGAGATGTTACAGGTTAGTATTCTGATCACTTTCTGTCTGTCCCATAAGTGACAGTAGATAACATTCTACAAAATTGTGCAAAATGAGTAAAGCCCATCATTTTGCCAGAAAATATCACTGTTCGTCCCGTTCACGCCACCATCTCGTTCTTTTCACACACTCTACTGCTCCTCCATGTTAGCAAAGCAAAGCGCCATCCCCTACAGCAAAGTGCAGGTAAAAAGTACTAGACATTACTAAAGTATGCACGATACGTTGTACTCATGGTCACCATCGTTCTGCATCAAGGAACTGACTGGTAGTGTGAGGGAATCCGAGGAATTGCACCAATATTTCTGTGTTTCGTGTGCCCAACATTGACACACGCTGTTTGCCCCATTCCTTGTACCCAAACCACACACCCTTTTCCCCAAAAAGAGGTAAGCTAAAAGATAACGAGCGATATGTAGCTTGGACCATATGTCTACTTGAGTTTGTGTAGCCTGAAAAAATGTCCAATCTCTTTGGCGTGTCGACTGGCATGCACTGACGTGAAGCATAAGCATAGCGGAAAAACTGATGCTTCCCACAGAAAAAAAATTATGAATGTACGGATCCGTCGAATCCCGCCGGCGAATTAGCCACTGTTGTCGTCAAGTCTCCCAGAGATTATCCTGTATTTTCGACTTTCCTATGAATTGACTTGTCGATGATCCATGTCTTTCCCTTCTAAATCCATTGTATCATGTCCTCTCGCCAGAGGAATGGTGGATCCATGAATGAATCATGCAATTAAAGGCATAATGCTGCCGAGATGACTCGGCTTTGCTTCTTTTTGATCATGGACAGCACTGATAAAGAATCTGGGCCTCTTCCACTTTTGTAGCTCCATGCAATGTCAAATCCAAACAACTCAACGTGTCCTTCATAAATCCAATCATTCATATAACATTGCTTCGCCTTTTCCTTTTTCTTATCTCCAGTGACAACCACAGAGTATCAGAGAGCATATGCCGGAGATCGCCATCAAAACTTGAGTAAACAAGCAAAGAAAGTGTGAAACACGCCAATGACTTACCAAGGGGTTTCTTCTTCAAGACCAGGAACACCGTGTCGGCTAGTTCCCAGTACTTAACAAGGTAGTTCAGGTAGTAGAGGAGCTCCAGGCGCTGAGTCCAGGCACCCTGGTCGCAGATAGCGTAGAAGAGACCGTGACGGGCAAGGATGGGGACCAGGTTCTCGATGAAGAGGGCCAGGAGAGTGGCGGAGGCAACAGTCAGCAAGAAGTTGTGGATGATGAAAAAGCCCTTGAGCTTGAAGGCATCCTGGTTCTTCATGATCTGGCGACCACCAAAGATGACGACAAAGTAGGTGATGGTCCACATGGCGACCTCGTAGTTGGTCGACAGTGGGGTGACACCCTCCGTGAAGCGGAACGTGTCGATGGACTTGCCGGTGACGAGTTCATATGCTTGGGCAAAGTAGGTGTCGAGCTTGATGCCGAATGGCTGATCAACGCTGAAGTTGACCTTGTCAAGGATGGCGGCCATGGCGATGGGACGATGGAGGGAAGGGAAGAGTGTGAAGGAAGATGGAGTGATGAAAGAGAGAAGATGAAAGAAGGAAGATCGTGAACTTTTAAGCCAAGGCGGACAGAGGCACGGACAGACTGCTGAACAGAGAGGGGAGAAAGGAGTTAAGTTAGAGCAGAATCAGCAGAATCACAGTGAGGGCTATACCGCGGCCTTCAATTTTCCGCTGCCGGACTTTCGAACCCAGCGCCCTTCAGCACCCTCTTCTGCTCTATCTTCCCTCACCTCTGGGTATCTTGCTACTGCTCTATGACGACCTCTTGCTGATATTGATTCTTTTTTGCTTTTTTTTTTCTTCCCTCTGTCAATCTTGATGACGGGGGATATTTGTCGGTACCACCGACACGACTGAAAAAAAAATTCTTTGCTTGCACATGCGCGCTTTTATTCTTTCCCATCCAACAGCCAACCAAGTGAACCCTGCTTACTGTTGCTTCTGGTTCGTCTTCATACAATGCTGTCTCGTACCTTGCAGAAAAATTTCAGACTGATCCCACATTGTCTCTCAGCCTCTCTCATGCAAATCGTATGATCAAAAGATATTTTGTAATTTGGGGAGAGGGAGAGTGGAGGAATGCCGTTATTTTCTTTTTCACGTGGCTTCATTGATCCAAAACGACAGCACCAGTAATTTCGTCACTCACACTGAACCAGCTAAACTCTCTCAGGTACTCTCTCCTTATTGAAAGTTGTTGATATCCTCTCTCTCTCTCACGCTCATGCTCAAACATGTCTTCTCCGCCCCTCGTTTACAAATGGAACACAGAAACAAGTTTTCTCTTGATGTTGGAACAACGAGCTTGTGTTCTCATCACCTCGTCTCCGCCACCACCGCCACAATCCTACTCTGGCAATTGACACATTGACCGCCGCTCTGCCTGTTGTGTCACGGGCCAGCCTTAACGGCAGTAAGAATTTTTTATTTCCTACACTTTTATATCTGCTTGTGGCTCTCCCCTTCGACATTTCGCTCTCTTTCCCTCCCTTCATCTACTTACATCATTTTACCTTTCAATTTAAACCTCATTAAAACCTAACATTCCTCTTAATTCATACAAATCGTCCAACATGAATGGCGTTAGCCTGGGAGTACCCGTCCTCCCAAAAATCGAGCTCAAGATAAAACTTCGGTAACAATAAAAAAAACCACTCTTCGTGTTTGTGGCTCGACAACCAGTCATTGGAGGCGCAGTTGACGGTTGACCCACGGCCTGTAAGCTTTTCACGCCACGCTTCTCTTATTTACACCACTTTGCTTTCTCGTTTCCTTTCCTTGCACGACTGCTTTCTAGAAATGTGGTTGACCTGGACGTGTTCTCGAAATCAGACCCACAGGTGTATGTCTTCTTGTTCGACCAGAGAACAGGCCAGTGGAATAAAGAACCATATGCCAAGACAGAAAAGATTCTGAACAAGCTCAGCTGTGACTTCGTCAAGAGCATCGTCATGGACTATCGCTTTGAGTCAGTACAGCGCATCAAGTTTGTCGCTGTCGATGTCGACAATGACCTGCCGCAGTGGGACAAGCAGGAGCTTATCGGTTCCTTTGAGACTGAAATTGGCCAAATCAGTACGTCCCTAACAAGGAATGGGCTGTGGAACGATTATGGCACCAATTCCGAAAGCGTGTGAACTCGTGACGAAGACGGCGATGGTTAACCTTGCACCACCATTTTTCTTTTTGTCTTATAGTCGGCTCGCGAGGAAGAACACTGGCTGGTGAACTGCGGCTTGACCCCCCAAACCACACTTGGAAGCGCGGCACTATCATAATTGAAGCTGAGGAACAGAGCCAAGCCAAGAAGGTCATCCGGTAAGAGCTTAGGCCCAGTCTACTCTACAAATGTATAATAGGGGATAAGAGGGTCGACAAAACAAAACACTAAAAAAACAACAACAACAACAAAAAAGGTTTACTGATTGCGTAGCTGTGCCAAACGACCTGTCGACTTACTGAGTCGATGTTTTCTCAACCCTTTTGTGAATGTGTGACAAAAGCTTCAACATTGAAGCAACAAAACTAGGCAAAAAGGGTTTATTTTCCTCGGAGCCCAACACATTCTTTATCATTCATCGTGCCAACGAAAGTGGCGTCTTCTCACCAATCTATCAATCGTCGGTGGTACGAGGAAAGAGCAATCCCATTTTTCCCGAGTTTGAAATCAAGGAGATCCAACTCTGTAATGGTGACCCCAACAGGAGTCTCAAGATAGAAGTCAAGCAGTTCAAGAATAACGGCCGTAAGTGTTAGGCGAATGTCTTCATTTGGTATAACATGTGTGCAATTAGATTCAATCAAAGTTAAACGCGTTCCCCCTATTTTTTTTTCTTTTTAATATATGTACATATCTAGAACATGTCAGTCTTGGTACAACACCCATCTTCACGTTCAGTGATCTTCAAAACTCTCACCCACCTCGAGTATTTTCCTTGGCACCTTCGTCAAACTCGCAGCTTGTGATTCGTCGTATGGTGATCACCGAACCGGCTTCATTCTTGGACTACTTGGCAGGAGGCGTTCCCCTTTCATTAGTAGTGGCCATTGACTTCACCCAGTCAAACGGCAATCCAAATCACCCACAGTCACTGCATTACAAGAGCCCTTCAGGAGAAAACGACTATACACGCGCCATCCGCTCAGTGGGTAATATTCTTCAGCATTATGATAGCAACAAAAAGTTCCCTGTATATGGCTTTGGCGCAAGAGTCAATGGGGCAGTTTCGCATTGTTTTGCGCTGAACGGCAATCCTAGTTACCCTGAAGTCGACGGTGTAGACGGTATCTTGCGTGCCTATTGGCATGCTTTAACATTCTCAGAACTCTATGGACCCACCAACTTTGCGCCCATCATTAATCAGACAGCAGCTATTTGTCGCCAACACCGACAAGGCCCTGAAGAGTACCATATTTTACTTATCCTCACAGACGGTGTCATTACGGACATGGATAACACAATCAAGGCTATTGTGAACGCATCTCGCCTCCCTCTTTCCATCGTTATTGTCGGCATTGGCAACGCCAACTTTGATAATGTAAGTGTGTTGGTATAATTTTACTTGCTTTTAAACGTTTCTTAGCTGCAAGAATCGCAACAGGTCGTGAATTTTGAAGCTGAGACTGTTGACTTCTCTTTTCCCTCAATGATAGATGAACATCTTGGATGCTGATGACGAGCCTCTACAGGCAAACGGAGTGAAGATGGCGCGTGACATTGTCCAATTTGTTCCACTTCGTGATGTTGTACGTCCTGGAGGTGACCCTAGCGCGCTTGCGGAAGAGGTACTTGCTGAGATCCCTGAACAGTTTGTAAGCTATATGACACAGAACAACATCAAACCACGACCTCCAGCAAGAGCCGACACTATGCAAGCAATGGCCAACGGTGGTGTTGCATACTCCCCCCAGGTGGCACCGGCTGCATCCACGACTAGTACCTCAGCGGCAACTCCGCAGATGACGCCGCAAGCAACCCCACAAATGACGCCGCAAATGACCCCACAAATGATACCAGGTTCACCTGTTATGCCAGGTGTTGCCCCTGCCATGTCGTTTGGGTACGGTGTTGTCCCAGGTGCTGTCGGCGTCCCACAGCACTCCCCTGTGGCGGCACCGGGCCACATGTCGTGGCAGCCACCACCTCACGGGGTGCCAACCATGGTCCACCCAGGAGGACATTATTCATGGCAGCCTCAGCCAATGGTTATGCCTGCGCCAATGGGGATGACGTCGCCACCCATGGCCTCTGCGCCTCTGCCGATGGGATACACTCAAGTGTTTGTATCCCCAGCACCATCACAACCGCCAACAACATGGGCAGTTCCGGCGGCGCAACCACAGCCCAGAGCACCACAGGCCGCTCCTGGTGGTGATGCAGTTGGATATCCTACTATGAGTAGATAGTTAATGTAAAGGGGCTGAACCCTTCTTTGTAATTGTTAACCGTTCTTTTGTGTTTGTTCTTTGGGGAAAGCTTCAAATAGCGTTTGGGTATGGAAAAAAAGAAAGTGTGAGGGAGGGGACACTCAAGCCCCAATCGTCGCGTTCGGGCACCCTAGTCAGCTGAAGAAGTCATTGTTCTTCCATTCAGTATTACATTGAATTCGGCGAACACCTCTGTTCATTGCTCTTGCTGGATTCGTTAAAGGTACTATGCACGACATCTGCTTTCATGCATCCCATACGAGTTTCTATTCTCTTCGCTCCTACTACGAGCCATGGGCTATGCATGTCACAAAGTGGCCATGAATGCTTGGCAGCTTTTTGGAGATGTAACATGCAACTCCCTCCCTCTCTCATGTCGAGCAGAAAATACTACAATTATGAGGGAAAAGAGGAGTCAGGGTTATGGGAAAAAAAAGAGATGTGAGAGAATGTGCAGTGTGTGTGTGTGTGTGTGTGTTTGTTGAGGTAGTTCTATGGGCCATTCTCCCGCGCTGCCCTTGTCATGTAGCGAATGCCAGTAGCAACGCCCGACTGCCGCAGAAGACCGAGGCTAACCACTCCTGCCCTCCCCCCCTTTCTCTCTTTCCTTTCTTCCTTTTCGTCCACTTTGCCACCCACTCCACCCTTTCCCTTTTCTTCTTTTTCTTCTCCCATTACTCCCCCTTCGAGTCAGTAGACAAGATACCAACGCGTGCCACAAAACAGAGCAACATCTCCAATAGAGCCAAGTTCTTTTTCTCGACATTCAACTGAGACAGAGCGGCATTGGCTCTAATTGTCAAGAAAAGTAAAGTACACCACGTTGCCACCGCCACTGCATTCCCTACCCCTTCGTCCCGGGCGATGCACGATTCAGGCGCAAAACGCGATTCTGCCCAGACCCCAAGTCCGCTAATTCCCCCGCTCCCCGACGACCACCAACACGCTCGGCAAATAAACTCGGATACGACCACCCTTCAGACGCTCACAAAGATGTCTATCGAAGGTACAGCAACGCCCCCCAAGTCGCCGCAACCCGCGCCAGACGAGGCTATCGATGGAGAGTCTAACATGGCCAAACAACAGCAACATCAACCTCAAGAAGTATCACAGCATCCTCTGCCACATGGTTCACAACCGCCGCGGCATGACGAGGGACGTAACAGCGCAGAGTATACCGAAATGAAGGACGCTGTCCAAGATACCCCGGACTGTGATGATGAAACAGATATGGAAGACTTGGGGCCCGCCAGTGGCAATGACGGAGAACCTGGCGACGCGACCTTTTATGATGCTGTGCTTTCAGAACCCGATTTGCAACGAGTGGGTATGATACCCTGGAATATGGTTGCGAACAAGCAGGCAGTACGAACAGGCAATGACTCTGGCAATATCCCTGAAGACGAAGAGGAAGATGTCGACGACGTGGAGGAAGAAGATTATGACAACGAAGACGATGACGATGACGACGACCAAGACGAATTTGAGGGCGAAGAAGGTAATCTTGGTGACAAGACTATGGGCGAAAGTCCACTTGGACAAGGCGATTGGGCATCCGTTGAACAGGAGGCTGCTGGGGCCGCAGCGATTAAGCGGGGTTTGTCGTCGTCGACGGCTGGCAGTTCTAAAGCAACATCAAAAAAGGATAGTAGACGGAAGGCTAAACATCGGGTGCCTCTCGACACGTGGGACTCTGGACTTTCTCCTGAACGTGAATTAGTAGTTGAACAGCCACCACCTGCTTCTGACTGGGATGAGCCTCTACCTAGCTACGCTCAGACCTGGGAAGAGGTTGCTGCCTGTGACCAAGGTTGGGGAGAGGACGATGACAACTGGAAAGATACTGGCCATGATGACGATAATTGGGGATATGCGAGTCACGGAGATGACAACTGGAAAGGCTCGAGCCACAACGAAGACAATTGGAGAGATGGTTTCTTTCCTGAGAATAGCTGGGATGACACAACTGGCGGTGCTGCTATTGATACATGTGCTTGGAATGGCTCTCCATCGTCCTCACCTACGCCTTTACCGCCCTTGTCACCCTCTTCAGCTCCTCCGACGCCACTTTCCCAGCGCTGCGAAATCATCACTCGTCTATTGCGTCAAGGTAACGTATCACAAATAACGTTGGAACGGATGCGGACGAAATGAAAGGTTTGTTGCACGACCACTTGTTTCTTCTCCTTAAACACGCGCCTAAATTAGCTTATTATTTCTATTTTTTTTTCATTGTACACAGGGCAATTCCAGCAAGGGTTTGCTCATGCATCTCTGGCAGTGAACCAAGCGATTGCTTATAGAAAAGGTGAATTGGACGAACAACCTGGTGAACATTTTACGGAAAATGAGCTTCGACTGATGGAGAGCGCATACTGTGCCACCTGGGCAAGGACTGTGATGGAAAGAAGGTATGGATAAAATCAGCTTTTCTCTGATCAGTGGATAATAGTATACGCAAACAGCAACCTTATGCAGTTCACAATCCCCCCCTCTTTTATTTTGTACAATAACGATGATATAGGAACTGTATTCATGCCATGGAGCCTTTTTTGTCCAGCATCATCCAGCTGGCGATTCTTATGGTGGAACAGGATAGAACTATTCCGGACTCGTATGCTCAAACAGTGCAGGCACTCCTCCATCAAGGAGAGTTTGACAGCTATCGGAGAACGAGACGGGCTTCTCGAATGTTACATGCTGAGCGAGTACGTGAATGATTAACTCGGATATTTTTAATGGATTGTAAATAATAGGTAATACAGTGTGCGAAGAGAACATTATTAAGTTGCGGTTTTATTTGTTACCCTGTTATCAATAGGTGTCATACGACGACACAATGTCAAATTACGGATACGAAGATCAGGATCTAGCGCACGTCCAACGAAATTTTCAGATAATATTCCAGCAACTTGGTGGTATGGAAGCATGTTTGACAGCTATGGAGAGTCACCTGGAAGATATGGAGAGATGGGATATCAAGTTGCGTCAGCTTTTGTCGCTCCTGACATTGTGCTCCAAGGTATGAGGCATATACTATGAGAAAATCAAGTTCACAGTAGCCACTGTGCGAATGAGGCTCATTTTCATATTCACCTGGGTTCATTTTTCATCTCGCATTTAGATACGGCTTGAAGGGGATAACCAGATATCGCGAGCGGTCATTGCAGCAGAGTACTCGAATAGACTGACGTCTATTGTCCTCAAGTACTTCCCGGACCAAGTGGACGTGCTCAACGTAGTGGATAAGGCTATTGTCTATGATATTGTAGGCCAAGTGAGCGACTTCTTACTGGAAAACAGTCGCATGCGGTCACGTTCATATGAAGGGATTGAAGACTCGGAGGACGACGATGATATGAGCGGTCCATCCGAGTATCATCACCATAATCATCGTAGACACAGCACGAGTGAAATTCGTGCCCATATGAAGGTTGCAGACTTTCGACTCGAAATGGCTGCTCGTATGATGAAGTGCAGCCGTCTGGACATGCGACTGGCAGGTTTATCAGAGCTAAAGGAAGTGTTGGCGCCAGTACTTAGCCGGATGCAACAGCAGCCTCGGGCACGTGTTCGTCGTCGTTCAGATGGAGAGTCGTATGGAAGTCCCGAACTGGACAAAAAATCGATCGAAAATATGTGTGCTCGTCTACACGACTTGCAGATTGTAGGCTACATCTTTGGACCCAACATTCACTTGGAGATTGTCCAGCGTAGTTCTGAAGTCTTGAGCTTCATGCTACAAACCAATACTCTATTACTGACTGATTTAGACATTATTTGGGCAGCATCAGGTGTAAGTCCACCTTCCCTACGTGCTACTGGATACTCGACACACATGATCAGTCCTATTGACAACTCCTAATGTGTTTTCTATGATGCATATAGGGTAATCAACATCGGTCCATTGTATATGGTGTCTACCAGGTACTCAGTGACCTCAGCGATAAGCTGCCGTTAGACTACCTTCTTCACTTATTCCAGAAGCTTCAGGCAGCTCCCCTAGAGCAGTGGGATCAGCAGCTGGTCGATCTAACACGTGCCCTCTTCCAGGCTGTCCTTCAGAGGGTGCACCAAGCGAAGGTATAATCGCCAATGGTCCCATTTTTTAACGTGGACGTTATGAAATCCGCTTCACTACTAATACAACAGTTCTACCACAATATGAAACTTGGATTAATAGGATGGCCAGTCGGCGACTTTAGTTCCATATCTCACACTATTCAATGTCTTGCGTCAGTCGGCTGCTCACCAGCGAAGCAAGGAAGACCCGGTTTTCACTACATCACAGCCCATTGCCAATTCCGTTATACTCAGTATTTCGTCTCTACTGAACGAAGGTCTTCGTTTGACTCTATCCGCAAAAGACTGTAAGAGTTTGATGGACATCTGCATAAATGATCTCAAGACACACCACCCTGGATCTGTGTGGAGCTTACAGGTGATCCAAGTACTTTTCGGTAAGAGCCAACCGCACAAAGCATGTGACAGCGTTGATACTAGTCAGAGTGAGTAAGAGGGGCAAACAATATTAACTTTGATAAAACTTGTCAATCTAGACCACCAAGGGCAGACTGATGAAGGCCTTGCTCTGCTGAGCAAACTCGGCCCAACACTCCCAGATCTCTTTATTGCAGACTTCCAGGCATTTGCTGAGAGTATGAAGAAGGTTCAAACTTCATTCAGCCCAACAACCAGCTCGTTTTCAGCCATTTCGAATTATGCGTTTACGCAAGAGCAGCAGCGAACCATGCAGCTCAAGGCGCGTTTGGATTTCCTGGAGTCCATGTCGAAGAATTTTCCGGACATGTGGGCCTCGACTACGATTGCTGACAAGTTGTGGGAGTCCCTGATCGTGGAGCCCATCAACGCTTATGATCGCGATTTGACCTTCCGATGCCTTGAGAGTATTACCGACCACACATTTATCATGTACATATTTGAGAAGCTCTTGCCTGTATTGGATGTCCGTGATCTCAGCGAAGCGGCATGGTCGTGTATCCGGCAGTACTTCTTGCAGCTCAACTGGAATTTGAAGAATCTGCTGGTGGTATGTATCCTCCATAATGCCGTTCAGTTTGGCGACTCTCCTTCTTGTATTATATCTACTAACAACAATTTTTTTATGTTTTTTATGCGTATCTCCTCCAGGATGTTGACCAAGCGACTGGCATTCATTCGTATATTGTTGTTCAACCATTGGTTGGGCTAGATTCAATCTGGAGTATTGCCCTTGGAGCCCGGCAGCCTGCGGTAGGAGTATTGGCGACCGATTTTCTAAATACACTTGTCAAAGTGGTAAGCTGCTTATTCTATATGTTATACAAAAAATTGGCATAAGGAGAGGCTCGATACAAATTTTAATTCGTTTTTCCTTCAAATCGTGATTTACACAAACACAGCCCGAAAATAAACCCAACCTACCGGATGGACTTCCAAGTTTCCGACAGGATTTGGTTCGCACTTGCGTCGAACATCTCTTCGATGCAGCGGATAGGCTTACCACCTTGAGCAAGGATGATGCAGCAGCAAGCGACCTACCATTAAAGTTTGAGCGCTGTATTAATATCCTTAAGGCGTTCTTGGCAACATGCAATGTTCAAGCGCGTGATCAAGGCGATTGGCCACGTATCCATGGTGCGCTAGATGAGGACAACATGCTGACACTGAAAATTTCGGCATCGTCACCCGTAAGTTCACAGAGATCGCCTTCTTTTGGGAATTTTGTATGTTGGTATGCCATCGCATAAACGTGTAAATTGGATTTTTTTGTCACTGACACTTTGCTTACCTCTGCATAGAGCGCTACGGTAACCGTGTCAATCCATCCTTCCGAGACACTGCTCAACTTGAAACGACAAGTTGCTCAACGGTTCAATGCTGTTAGTGTCGATGGCATTCGGTTATTCACGATGGGAAGAGATATTAGTGCTTTACATAACAACAAGACCCTAGAAGACTTGCGCGTAATGAATGGACAACACTTTATGGTTCAACTCCTCCGTCAACAGTCAGTGTCGATGGACCATACCAAAGAAGCAGTGGTAAGCTACCTTATTCGACAACAAGATAAGATTGGATTATCTTCATGCGAGTACAGATTAGCATTCTCACCTCCTGAAAAAATCTATCATCGTCGCATTCTCTTAGACTGATTCACCAACTGACTGGCTTCTCCAGGAGGAAGTGTACAGTCGTATCCTGCAATGTTTGCATTTGGATGAACGATTTGCTTCTCAGGCATGGGAGATTATAGTCTGTTTACCAACGAGCCCAAGATTGCTCCAAGATATCGTGGAGTTGAAGGAGCCAATAGACTGGGCGTCGTTCTTGGAAGCGCGATCACCTTTCATGCTCTTATACTCGCTCCAGATCATTAATGCACTAGTGCGAAAGGACATGGGCATTGAGGATCCTACGAAGAGGGAGTGGACAGCACGTTTCATCGCACGAGGAGGACTCGCCTCTCTGATGTCTGTAATCATGTCCGAGTCAGGCCTTGGCATGGCCAGCAGAACGGGACAGACAGAGAAGAAAACACTGGGATTGATGCTGAAGGTGTTGGTGCGACTGACTCAGACGGCGACCGATCTGCCGCAACTGTCGACTGACGTGAATGGGTCAGAATTATTGAGCAAGCTTGTCCAGGAAATCCTCAGATCCGCGTCTATTGACAGTGGCCTTGAACGTGGTATGTTTCATTATTGAGTATTTTGGATTGTAAAGGTGTTTAATTGTTGCGGTGTTTTGCATACTAACACAAAATTTTTTGGTATACTGGCAACTGCAGAGGACCAAGCGATCGTACTTAATGCAACGAGTCTCGTGTCATCATTTTGCTCGGGTCCTGATGGATGGCATCATTTCCATCAACTCGACAACGTCTCTGCTCTTGTTCGAGTGGCGTTAATCCAAAGTGATTCACCAGAAATTCGACAGGCGTTTGTGGACATGTGCTCGCAATTCTGTTCGCAGTGGTACTGTTTGCCATAGAGATGTTGACTTGATGAACTTCCGATTTCTTGGGGACGATATTTACAAGGGATACTCACATTTACAACTTTTCTGTATTTTAATATTCATAGGAATTTGAGTATGGGAGCCGAAACAGATCCGCGGATATTCTTTTTGAATATTCTGATTTCGCATCTACCCATTCCCGAAGATCATGCATCGAACAGCAGCGAATTCTTTGAGTTTTTTAATAGCATTGTTCGAAACATATCAGGTGCAACCACTTCAGACTTTTACAAGTCGCTCTATTCGAAGATCATCGACCTCCTTCTCACTCATCGCTCCATCGAGGTAATCGCTCGCTCTCCGAAGAATGATTTTTTCCCCTTTTGATCACCAATAGATGCGTTGCTTTGGTTCTTGGACATGAGCTAATTTGAACCTTGATTCCCGGTGATTCATAGGATCGACCTGAAAAAGAGGATGCTGTGATTATAGGGTTGCTTCAAGTCGCTACAGTGATGCTGGATTCCGAAAAGTATCTGAAGACAGAAGAGATTACCCTCAAGGCAGTTGACCACGTCTTTGACGAGTGCCTTTTCGTGAAAGAGCTTAGCGAGACCTCCACGTCCGAAACGCGTCTCGCTCAATGCCAGTCTGCTGCCTCTAGAACTGCGGCTCTCACCTTCTTGGAAGAGTGTGCTACAGGCTCTGTGTCCACGCTCCAGCATCTTATGGCCAAGTTGCACCACCAGTTCCACCGTGGTTCTGGTAGGTAGATGTTGTCTTTCATTGTCTTAAGTTTGTCCTGTCGGCCAAAACATTTGCAGCTCAGGATTTTAATCTCTATTTTTTTCCCTTTAGATGATGCTCTGGCGGACGAATGGGCTTATAACCCAAAGGATATCATGCGTGCTAGCTGCGGATTTGTTGGCTTGCAGAACTTGGGAGCCACTTGCTATATGAATTCATTGCTTCAACAGTTCTTCATGAATCGTGCCTTCCGTAAGGGCCTCTTGAGCGCACCAATCACTGTTGCAGACGGGGATGAAAAGTTTGAGTCCATTCTCTACCAGCTTCAGATGATGTTTGGCAATCTGCAGGAGAGTCATCGGCGATCATTCAATGCCTACGGGTTCTGTTATGCATACAAGGACTGGGATGGCAACCCCACGAATGTAGCCATACAGATGGATGTGGATGAGTTTTTCAGTATCCTATTTGACCGTCTTGAGAATCAGCTCAAAGGTACACCCCAAGAGCAGCTCCTTAAGAATGTGTACGGTGGAAAACTTGTCCAACAGATCAAGTCCAAGGACTGTGAGCATATTTCAGAACGCGAGGATAGTTTCTTCTCCATTCAGTGCGAGGTGAAGAATAAGCGGTCTGTGGAAGAGAGTCTTGAGCTCTACGTGCAAGGCGAAATCCTCGATGGAGGTAATTGTAACCACCGTGCTATTGACTGGTTTCTGCTCATTTTTTTACTTGGTTTCTTGATACTAATGCCTTTGATATGTCGTTGACTCGTCGTTGGTGCATGATGTGCTAGATAACAAGTACAAATGCTCAGGGTGCGATAAGCATGTTGACGCCATTAAAAGGTAGGTGAAGTGCTCTTTGAATCACGTATTTTTGAGTCCGCAACTGTAGTCTCTTGTTCACCATGTTATGATTTGTTGTTATTCTTTGTAGAGCATGCATCAAGGAGCTGCCACAGAACCTAGTCCTACATCTCAAGCGGTTTGACTACGACATGGACACGATGAGTCGTATCAAGATCAATGATCGCTTTGAGTTCCCGACGGTTCTCGACATGGAGCCGTACACGCTGGACTATCTTACTCGGAAGGAGCAAGCTCAAGAAGGAGGCGCACCAACAACACCTGTTGATGCAAGTCCTCCAGAACCAAGTAAATATGAGTATAACCTCGTAGGTGTGCTCGTTCATACGGGAACAGCAGATTCCGGACATTATTACTCCTACATCAAGGATCGTTCTCACAAGGGTGCATCCGATCGTGGAACATGGCTACACTTTAATGATTCGACGGTGGAGGAGTTTGATCCTAGTGATATTCCTGCCAAGGCATTTGGAGGCACAGATTACCTGCCATCAGAATCACCATATCACAAGTCGCCTGGTCGAACAGTACCCAAATGTTACAGTGCGTACATGCTGTTCTACGAAAGAGCTCATCCGTCGAATGAGGAAGACAGCGATGGAAGCAGTGATATCTTCGTTCCCGAGGATATTTTGGAGGGTGTAAGACACGCAAACTCGAAACTACTCAAGGACGTTGCCATATTTGACCCGCTCTACTACAAGTTTGTGTGGGACTTATTCAACATGCATCACCAGCCAGACCCTACCAGCGCGCCTGGCTATGGAGCCGGAGAGTTGATGAGCAAATCTGCTAGTGAGTTTGCTCGATCGCTTGTCCCCATGGAGCGCCTTCATCTGGAACGACTTTCGCTCCGCTATGGAGTTGACTTCTTCTTCTCGGTGCTGATCCATGCTCGCGATACAGATCAAGAGTTGAGACAGTGGACGGCTTACCTGGCAGAGCTCATGGGTCACGACCCACAAGGATGCATTGACATGCTAGAGTTGCTCGCCAATGATACCAGACTGCTGTCAAATGCCTTAATCTCATGCAAAGTGGGCAATGTCCGCCAAGCAGTCGCACAACTGATCGTCGCTTGTCTCGGCCATC
Source organism: Actinomortierella wolfii (assembly GCA_016098105.1). NCBI lineage: Eukaryota > Fungi > Mortierellomycota > Mortierellomycetes > Mortierellales > Mortierellaceae > Actinomortierella > Actinomortierella wolfii. The sequence continues at coordinate 69,198 of JAAAIY010000006.1, forward strand.
TCCGTCGTAATGAACCGGCTCTTTATGGAATTCGTGAGGTGGAGTCGAGCTCTACCACACAATCTACAGGAGAAGGCGACACAGAGCCAATGATGGAAACTCGGCTTGTGTGCGAGGAAGGAACCGCTATTTACCGCTTCACAAACGCTCTCGGAGAACTATTGGGAGATGCCAGAAAGAACTGGCAGCAATTTGATGAGTTCTTTAGCCTGATGCACAATATTGCGCTCCTGGGCAAGGAAGAGCGCGCCATGCTCATCCAGCAAGGTCTACTTACCAACTTGATCGAGTTCTTTATTGGTGATGAGCGGCATGACTCCAAGAAGAAGAAGATGATGGACAAGTTCTCGAAGCCCTCTTTCCACTACGTTCTTTTGACGATCCAAGAACTGCTACTATCTTGCGATGTCCTGCGCTCGATGGAGCTCATCACTAATGCTGGCAACAAGACAAACCGTATCCGACGATCTTCGTCTACGTCGAATAGGTCCACGTCATCGTCTGGTCCGTCTAGTTCATCACAGGCATCGCCAGAGGACTCGAGTAACTTGAGTGACGTTGACACGAATCTACCTGACGGAACGGTGGTCTTTTCATCTGCCGATTTGGCGGCCATGATCTACGTCCCACCAACCACGGCAGCCATGAGCAAAGATCGGGCACCCGTCTTCTTTGCCAAGATGATTCAGGATCGCACCGAGACAGAGATTGTGGCTACGGTTGCTCGCCATCTATCAGCATTCGCTCCTCTAGGCAATCGTGTTCTCGAGTTTGTGTCGTCGTGCATGGACCATGTGAACGAGGACCACGTTCAGACGGTATTGCAGGTGTACAAGGAGCTGATCCAGATCGACGATGACAACACTGAAGCCCGAGCCGAGATCATTCTGCAACGCACTGTCAAGGTCTTGAGTTTGTCGTCGTCGCCAACAATTGCGTATGACTGCCTCGAGTTCTTGCGAGCAATTAGTGATTTTGGTCAGTGTGGTCGATTTGTCCAACGATGGCTTCTGGCCAACAAGGGCGCTTGGGTGCAAGAGATGCTCGTCGTCCATAGCGACCAGGACACACGTGCACAGTCTCAGCAATTCCTCCGAGAACTCCTGAGCTCCGAACGCGTATTCAACCCCGACTGGACAGATGCTCAAGCAGCTGAAGCAATGTCGAGGCACTTCCAGGAACTGCTCGAATGCATGCGGATTATCCCTTCCATTTTGCCATACTATCAGCAGCAATCACCATCGGATGAAGAGGATGGTATGTGGCGATTTGTCGAATACTTCCAGACTCTCTCGGATATGGTGACAAGTGATGTTGAACGAACGATGTTCAACCCGTACTGGCCGACCTTTATCGATTGTCTGGCCCAAATTGATACACGGCATATTACACTCGACTATGACAAGAAGGAGATGATGATCCTGTGGAATAAGCTGATGAATGACGATCCTAACCGGAACCTCAAACTGGCGCAGTTCAAGCAGATTGGGCAGCTGTTGCGACATTATTATGTCTGTCTACAGCCAAACCAACCCAATTTGTCCTTCCACTGGGAGACATTGCCGATCTACTTTGGCCTTGTTTTCCGGTTCTGCCAGGTCTCACCACAGTTCCATCTGGAATGGGCGCAGTCGCATAATTACCGATGGGCAATTGGCGCAATGATCTGGGGAACGTTCAAGGATCACTGCCCTGAGGTACTGCCGCAGCTACTCAAGTTCACGCTAACCGAATTCCCTGTGTACCGTGAGGAGTGCTGGAAGTCTCTGCCTTCACCGACAACACCTGGCTTTGCTGCAACGTTTGTCCAACTTGCACGGGCGATGTTTGAGCCTAACAACGAGATGGCCGGCCGACTGTTCTACCGTTGCAACGGGTTGATCTGGTTGACCAACATCATGTCAGTCGCAGACACTGCGGGCAACGTGCTGGATCCTAAAGAGTTTTACGCAGTCGATGCACTCGATGTCCTGCATGACTATCTCACCATGATCCCTAGCTGTCTCGACAAGCCATGTATGCACATCTTTTCTTTCTTGTGTCAATTATTATTCTGAGCATGTCAAAAAACAAAGCAAAAATGAGAAATCCTAACCCGAGTTTTTTTTTATTTTTTATAGACTTCGCCGAATCATTCGACCATTGGCAGAACCTAGAGGATGCAATCCAGTTACTCACTGGCAACCTGATGTGGAATATTTCGTATGATGTCTATATCAAGTCGATCGGTGTACTTCAGGTGATTGTACAGATGGGCTCGCCAACTCAATCGGCTCCCGTCGTGGCGGCCTTGGACCGTGCACATGTCGAATGGCGCAACAGATACGATGCCGGCCAATATGAAGAACAACAGCTGTACGAGCTCTTTGGAGGATCACTGTCACCGTTCTACCAATCGCGCATGCTTATTGGACCGGAGATCACACCTGGCGTCAATTTCCCACCTGTACGGCTAGGCCCAAGCATCTTTGTTCCAACGGCGCTTGTCCGACGCAATGTGGCAGTGAATAGCCCACTTGGATCGTCCACACCAATGGCCACGGCACTCAGTACATTGTTGAAACAGTGGTATGAACCGTACTGGGCATTGGTTAAAATGGCTTGCAAACTGGACGGAACCAAAGACTTGAATAGCAAGTCTATCGAACTAGGTAATTTGAAATAACCCTACTGTGTGTGTATTTTGATGGAGGACGTTTCTGTATAGCTAGTGAAAGTGTTGGTCCTTCTAACCTGAAGTGTTTTTTTAATGACAAATACTTTTATAGCTTCGCTGGTATTGATGGAGCAAATTTCGATTGGTCGATGGAGCCTACTCAGTGTGCTATGCGATGCAGCTCGGCTGGCCAAGACGGACAGCGACATGCAATTGGCGCTGCAGAATCCATATGTGACATTGTTGATGGAGCGGCTGCTACAGCTCGAAGGTCTGGAGGCCGTCCCAACAACAGCAGGCGAGAGTCAGTCACAACAACATGGCCAGCGACCGGAAATGGAATGCATGCTTCTTGAAGGAGTAAGCGAGCAGCTGTGGTTGCAGTTTGATGATCTGGTGCGAGCAACAGTCGACAACCTTGATCGACCTGCACTCACCCAGGCCGTGAAACGGGCGATTGATGTGGCGCAGCGAGCATTGGATACGATTATGCAGGATACTTCAGATGCTACTGGTTCTCGTGATGTGGATGAAGCTGGTGACGAAAAGATGACTGATGGAGACCAAGCGTCAAAAGTTGAAGAGGAGAAGGAGCAGGCTCTACAGAAGGAGGATGCTGCTATGAAGGAGGAGGAAGTTATCGGTGCCGAAACAGCCGATTTGTCTGCTAATGACAAGCGTGCTGCTGTGGTCCGAAATGAATCGCAGCGCCTTGCAAAGGTAGGCCCTCGCTAACAATTTTGGTGTTATGTTTAATTTTCAACGAAGATAAACTGGCTCTTACTGATTATTTTGTGCTTTGCTATTTTTTTCATCTACGAATAGGCTTTGCAGATGCTACGCTTCCTGTCATCGGCTTCGTCTGAAGTGATGGAGGAGGAAACGATGGAGCGATGGCAGCAAGTGCTGTTTTCAGTGTTGAACTGCCTCCATCAGGTGTCGGAGGAACATCGCACGATTGTGGTGGAAATTGTGAATAACAGTAAACCAATGACACCCCTTCACGCGCGGAAGAGTGGTGCCAATGCGGAACAGAGCACTGAGCACCAGGGGCAGTCAAGTGGAGAAACAGCTAAGGAAGGCGATGGTACTGAGAAGAAAACGAAGGAAGAGGATAGCACAGAGGTGACTGTACAACAAGAGAAGGAGAAGAGCCCGACGAGCGACGATGCTTCGGACGAAAACAGTCGGACACGGATGATGTCGATGGATGAAGAGGACTCTTAAAACAAAGAGACAATAGCAAATGACAGAAAAGACAAAATACTCTTTGCATACAACACCCAGGTTGGCTGTCATTTTTTAAGAAAACAAAAAGAAAGAAAAAATAAGAGCAGTATATTTCATAGAATTGAGTTCCATCAAACAACTATCCAACTAAATCGACTTTAGCAAGAAGGGACTGGGGGTCCAGTCAAGTAGAGATCCACTATTCAAAGTCGAAAAAATACACATGTTGTGTTAGACTCTGTTCGTGAATTGTCGTACCAAGAAAGTCGAAAAGGAGGTGAGATGCGTCTTGTACAAAAATAAACTAAAACTTACACTCAAGTCGGAAAGGCTTGGTAATGACAGCACCAGGTCGAGCGGCCAGATGCTGTAGAGATACTGGCAACGACGATGGAGGGTGAACGTCATCGTCGCTATTGCTCTCGTCGCTGTCGTCGTCGTCTCGGGAGCGGGAAGAGGCAGGCACCTCGAGCGAGCAGCCCAAAATCAGCTGCAAGGTATGACTTTTGACAATGTTGGTTGTCTGCGTGTACGGCGACACCTTGGATGGGTCGGGAATTGTAAACCACACAATTGTCTCCCAATAATCTTGCCGTCCCTCTTGTTCCAGTTCTTGCTCCTTGTCTTCACCTTCCAGATGGCGGTTATTCTTTTTAACGCTCTCGTTCTCTCCAAGAAGAACTGGGCCATCCTTTGTGCCTGCTTGAGTCAAAAACATGTCAAGAGGTAGTGTCATTACCTCGGTCTTGAACCGTGCCTCGACCTGGCTAATAACCTTGGTCGTCATTGGCTTTGTGCTCGCACCACTACTGCGACCTGCTGGTACTGATGACGACATCGGATGGCCCTGTACTGGCTGAAGATTCTGCAATTGGTGCAGGGCATCTGTAGAGGTGTTGCGATCACCTTGCTGATGACTGAGATCGCCAAAATCTACACTATGTCGGCCTGCTTTCTTGTCCTCACGAATAATGGTCTTCTTCGCCATTGGCCAGAGTCGAAGCCCAAAGCCGCTACTCTTGGCTGCTGATGCGTTGGTTTCCTGAGGGTGCAACAGATTGTGGTTATGGTGGTGTGGAAAGTTGGCGCTCACTGGTGACGAAGACGCCGTTGCTGCAGGACCGACAGCTGCACGAGAGTCACGCACTGAAAGATATTGATTTGAATTACTTCCTTGGGTATACAGGTGGTGACCCTCATCGTGCAGTCGCTCAAGGTATTCCGAATGGCGATGATTATTGTTGTTGCCACTGTGGTTGTGACGTTGGACCAGGCGTCGAATGCTGAATCGTCCTCCAGTCCCGCCAATTAGTTGAGGACTTGCACCCGCAGCCGTATTTGAAGAGTCGCCAGTGTTGGTTATACTCACTTGCTGTCGCTGCCGAGAGGATGAAGGATTCGCCACGGCCGTAGTGGACCCGGCGTGATTCTCGCTCGCCTGCTGATAGTGCCGTGAGGCGGATGGCATCCGTTGTCGCTGAAGGACCTCGATATGATCAACTTTGCGCAATAAAATATGCTCAACTAGCTTGAGCGTACCCCGTGTCACTCGGAACCGCGGCTGCTGCATGTATGAATCCGTACCATCCAGGGACGACGACGATGATGATGTGGACATCCTCCGATCCTTGGCGCTCCTTCGTGTCATACCTCGCTGCTTCCGACGGTAAGCCAATGAGGATTCTGAAGGTGATGAGTCTGAAGAGTCTGAAGAGTCCGATGCGTGTTCCTTGGCTGCCCACGGAAATGGACCGAATCGGATCCGCAACGGCACCCTTTGTCCCAGGTACACAGTCTCGGAAGGTAAGGAAAGACAGTATGGCATCTGGAAGACTTCCCAAAGGCCAGTATACTCAATGTCTGTCAGAGGCGCCTTCTTTTTCTTCTTGTTCCGCTCCTTGTCCTTGAGACGCCTATCGTGCAACGTATCCATGCGATGTGGTTGACCCTTATCATTTGAGCCTCGGCGAAGAGACAGCAGGACTGACTTCCTGTCCTTGTCCAAGGGGTCATTTCCTTGGAGTCCACGAGTTGATGGCAAAGAGGTCGAGCGATGGATGGATTGCTCTTTTGCCTTTACGGCTTGTACTGCTGGTGGTGATGGCGGTTGCATACTATGACGACGTGAGTCGCCGCTCTTTCCTAGGGTGCCATCGACATTGTTCGCGCGGACTGCCGCTGTCGTTGCTGCGTTCATGTCTTCCTTCTCGCTCGATGATGATGATGAGGAAGAGGAGGATGCTACGGAGGCTGTTACTGTCGTAGCGGTGGCAGTCAGTTGTCCGGCATCTTTTGTCGAGGACTCGTCCGAAGATGATGAGGAAGACGAGGGCGATTCATCAGGTGTTGCTGGAGTTGGTGCTGAACTCAATTTGGATGAAGAGAACATGAGCAACTGCTCCGCCTTATCAATCGATGTACCAATCTTTTTCTTGATAGTGTCGACTGCCGGTAGCGAAGTTGGAATGTAGCGGAACACGTTGACCGAAGTTAGCACATTTCCGAGTCCTCCTCCTTCTGACGGACTTTTGTTAGTATTTTCCTGGAGCGACGATGAAGGCTCTCCTGCTACTGCTTTTTCTGAATCCTTCGAACTGGGCTTAGCACTGTTCTCCGAAAAGTCTGCTGACGACGAAGTTGTGTTTGTCGTCGTTGTCTGTGAAGCTAAAACCACACCATCACTCGAAGCCGACTCGAGCACTTCTCGCCCTGCACCACCCTCCGAAGTCTTTGCCAAGCTGTTGGTACGACGGTGGCTGGCACTGCCGCTGCTAGGCTGTCGCTTCTTGGACTCAGTCGACGGAATTATGACCAAAGGTGCCTTTGGAGGTGATGCAGGTATTGATGGTAACGACGTGTGCAAGACCCAAATCTCCTGTGACGCCTCGACATTGGAGCTAGGGAATGGTCGTTGCAAAATCGCCCGGATCGTATATCGCATCCGCGCGTGGATTCCGTAGCTACTTGATGGCAGAGCGGTCGCTGCCCGGGTTTTGAACACTGCAGCCGATGATGATGTATCTAGCGGATCGCGACAAAGGGTGGTCGTAGGACTCACTGGTCCCGCTGCCGTTGTTGCTCCTTGGCCACCACTGGGTGTATGGCTTGCAGGTGAGCGAGGTACCGAAGATGTGACGGTGGTGGTCAAGGACGAAGTTGAGGATCGAGCAGACGTGAGATTAGTCGGAGATGGTGGTGAGGGTGGAGAAGGTTTCGCCAGCAGGACCTCAAAGGCCTTTTCATAGTCGCCTGCGATGATAGTTGAGCCGCCTTCCTTGGTGTGTTTGAGCGGTAAAGTCCAGGTCTGGTACCCAAAGTCTTCTCGGGTATGATGATGCACCATCTTTTTGTTCTCAATGGCTATGTTTATTTCAATCCCAGATTTGAAGCAAAAAAAAGGATATAAGCACAGGTTGTTGACGCTTGATATGCCATGTTCATTGATTTATTCTTGCTTTGCCAATCGAAATGAATAAAGAACTTACTGGACCAACTTGCCTCGGCACGAGCCTCATAGATAATTAGGATATCCTTGCCTTTACAGTCATAGTTGGCCGAGAACCGAACCCAACCTTTAATCTTGCCTGGTCCTGCCGGGCTAGAGCCGTACACGAGTGGCATCCCGTTTGGGCCAACATGTGGTGTATCGATGTGGATAGTAAGCGCCTTCTTTTGCGCCTTGTTCGATTTGGTCATCGGCTGGTGATGCTGACCCACAAAAGCCTCATGCTTGGCCTGATGGTGCTGCAACGTTCCTGACGAGGGTGATTGTGCAGGATGGAGAAGATGATGGTTCTTTTGGCTACCATAGACTGAAGGCGAAGACGGAAACTGTTGGTGACCGTACTGATGCTGCTGCTGATTGTGGTGGCCAGGGGTATTCGAAGGACCCGTGGAGCCTTCATGCTGTGGAGGGTGCACCTCCACCGATGGCATGGTGACAAGATGTGGCTGGGAATAGTTCTTGGATGCCCAAGGTGCTGCAATAGCAGTAGACACGGTGATGGTGGAAGTCCAAGGGTGTGACATTGGCGTATAAAGATGGCGAAACCAGAGGAAACAAAAAAAAGAAAAGGAAGAATGTAAAATGAAAAAAGAAAAAAGGTCGAAAGGTTAGCAACAGGTGATGATGTGGTTTTTCTGGTAGTGTAGGATGGAGTGTGAAGAATGGGAACAATCGATAGAAAATAGACGCGCCGATGTAATAGGGAAAATAAAAAAAAGAGTCAAATAGTCTATCTTTCTCAAATCTACGACAGAGAAGAGCGTTGACTAGAAGAGAGGTGAGGAAAGACACACAAAAAAAGACAAAGAAACAAGGCCGAGTATATATACATATTTCTTGGTATAATTAACATAAGACTTCCATGTATCCATTTGTATCTTTCGACACAACTAAACTCACACGGTAGCCAATAACAGAAAAGTGAATGTGTGGATCTGGCAGCGGCCCTCCTACCTTTGGCAAATGCCTAGATTCCACAAAATTATAAACACTCCAATTGAGATGTGGTTGTAAGCGGAAGAAACAAAGAAGAATCGAGTTGAAAAACGTTTTTCCAAGGTCGAATCGACTGAAGCACCGATAGACAATGACAACAACAACCCAGATCCCTGGATGCTTGACTTTGAAGCAACATTGTTAATTGCATTTGTTTTTGCCAAGGAAAAGGTAAAGGTCGCAATACATCCAGTGAAGCGTATGCTTCAAGTACGGAGATCAAGTACGAAGAAATAGTCTTCAGCATGGACAAGTAAGCCCAACTAAATGATGTAAAGGAAGTCGAGCTAAATTTTTCTGGGCCTGGCATACAGCCCGATCCTTGGCACAACACACATTTGTTCACCCACCCGAAAAAAGCAGATGGATCGTCGACCCTGAGCACTACTTGAGAGAATCATAAGATTACGACTGACTTTGCGAGCGGTATAAGAAAGAAAATGAGGGACAGGGAGTATGTGTGGGTGATGGAGCGCGCAGCCTCGTGTGAAAATGTTGCAGGTCATTCAGAGCCAAAAAGCATATCCAGTAACCCAAGTAGATTTGAAGAGCACCACGATGAACTGCAAACCCAATAAAGGTAGCTGCAGCACGTTAGTAAGCTTCAATGGTAGGAGTGACAATCAGCTGTTGAAACTGCCAAGAATTGTTTACCCTATCAGGTATGGAGTACTTTTTTTTTAGATGGGAAACGACCGAAGGACTGGTTGTAAAGGTTTCTTTGGAAAATCGTATGAGGTGACCCCATGGTGCGGAGAAATACTTTGAGAGGTGGAAAAGAGAGATAGAGTGGATGTGGAGATAATGAAAGAGTCAAAAATAGGGTACGAGAGTATCAATGCCAATCAGGTAGAGAGAGAGGGTCACTGTTGAGAGGGCTGTGTGTCGGCGAATAGAGGTAGTGCAGCATGATACCCAACTGAGAACCGGCTTGAGCAAAAGATAGAGTTACTATGGAAAATTGGTGCAATTAGACATTTGAGCAAGGCTACAGCCCTGTAGAACAATTTAAGGCGAAGTTTTGGAGGGAGGCATGTGTATATCGTACGGTGTCACAAAGAGGGCCAAAAAGCCGAGAATAACCACGAATGAGGAGCGTAGTACGCGTGAAGGGTAGGTGGCTGTTGGTAGATGGGCAACGAAGGTGGAAAGAATGGATAAAAGTCAAGATTGAAGGAAAGGTAAGAGAGAAGGGACGTGAGAGAGAGAATGTGTGTGTATATGTGTGTGTTTGTGCGTGGTGAGGGAGGGAGGGAGAAGAGGAGAATGAGAGGGGTGGCCACTGCTTTTATATAACCTGTTCCGCTCACTCATTCCCCCTCTTGTCTCCCTCTTCCTCCGAAAAAGGTGCATGCCAGGACATTGTCTGTTCCCAGCGAGCATGCCACTCAGACTCCACCTTGTTGGTTGGATTTTTTTTTTTGCTGGTTCGAGGTTCATTGTGAGACACTGTGCCTGTTTACATATCCATTCGAAGGGAGGCTTGTCTGCATCAAAATAAGGCGCACGATCCTTTGTCTCGGTTCCATGAAGTAAACGGCAAAGGGGGTTTACTGGGACCGATAGAGAGGGGGAGCATGTGGGGAAACAAGAAAGAATGCATCCAGGAGAGAAGAAAGGAGACACACGAGCGGCTGACGAGGGGGGATTGTTGGCATGTTCTTGAACTCAACGTCAGGCCATTTTTTTTGTTGTCTTCATTTGCTTTTTGAACAGAAGCCAAATTCACGTATTGGGGTTAGGACATGTGGAATCCTTTTTTTTGACCCCTTCTTCTGTGGTTGCACGCGAGACCAAAGAGAACTGTTGTGGGTCTGTCCCTGTTCCTGCCTTCTCCCTAAAGAGTCTCTCCAAGTTTGACCCCTTCTATCCTCTTTGTTCTGAGGTTCTATATGTGTGCAGTGAGACGATCAAGCGGTTTGTTCTCGGGCCTGGTCTTTTTGAGTTGCATCTCAATTTGATCCTTCTTTCCTATCTTTTGCTTGACTTCGCATAGTTGTTTTCTTCTCCGACTCCTTAACGTCCACGTAACATTTCTTGCCTTTCTTGGGTGTTTCCTCGCAGCATTTCCCTCCGAACGAATTGAACAAAAAACAAGTTTGCGTTGCCCTTTGCGATCTACGGAGGTACAGAGCTTGCTCTCCAGATTCTCCAGATTTGACAAATCCAGGGTCCGCATATTTTTTTATGTCCGTAAAGATGGTGCGGCATACATTGATAGTATCTTCGAATTTTGGGGCAAGCCAGCTTTCGGAAAAGCGTACTGTGCAGATGTGCAGGACTCCAACAGTCGGTTCTACGGATGCGGTTTATTAACCATCCTTCCAGTTTCTATTCCACAGTTCATTTTCCACGCAGACAAAAATAATTGTCCAGACCCTTTTCTTTGAGATAGCCACTTGTCCTTTTCCACCCCTATTTAGCTCAACTGCTAGGATCTTGACTCCTTGCCACTCTAGTCAACTGTTTCTTTTATTATCTACCACGTCATTTTCCCTAGTACCAAACAGGTTTTTTGAGGACCAAGTTTCATCTTGCTCCTCCGCCCCCCTTCTCCCCCCCCCCTCCTCCGTACCTTGAGATCTTTTTAAACTTTTATTTGTAAACGGGAGGGGAGCTGACGTGATACAGACGCGTCGCGTTCGCAATACAAAAAGTTATGTGATCGTTGCACTTCCATCCTCAGCCTGAACCCTTTTGACTTCCGAGTGTGCTCATTCCTTTCCGCTTCTATTCTGACTATGCTTAGCTTGGAATAACTTTTTACATCTATCTGTGTCAACATTACAAAACACAAAAAAAATACCTATTTTACATACCACGTTGTTGTTGCTTCCACGTTGTTTCGTTTTCATCACTCCGTAAACATCTTTCAACGGGCTTCGCAACCGCGGAATAAGCGTGAAAACACCTCTTTCCCTTTTTTTTCTTTCCATAGGGAGCATTGCCAAGAAGGAGGTCAAACATGCTTCGTGGTTCGCGCATGCAAACTTTTTTTGCGCAGACAAAATATGAGAATCATCCCTCTATTGGTCAATATTTGTCAATTCCATTTCTCGAAACAAATTACATGGCCATAAAGTACCTCTTGTAATGCTCAAATCCTTATTTTTCTTTGCGTGGTAACAGATCCTCTGAAGACATGCCCTTGTCTTGGCATAATGATAATGACTGTCTGGGCTGTGGCATTAGTTTCTAAACTCTCAATTTTGTCGCCACAATAAAACAGTATAGAATATTATTACAAGGTTAGATGTGAATGTGGTCGGTGGACTTGGTATACAACAACCACACCTGTCAAAAACAAGTCTTACTGTCGCTAGAAAGGAAGAGGGATAGGTTAAGGAGACTTGAGTTTCAAACAGGGGATGAGGTCCTCCTCTTCATTTCTCCTTCTGTCTCCTATATACTTTGTTGCTCGATAGCAGCGCTCAGGCACTAAAAATCTGCTCACTCGCATACAGAACAATACACCACCGATTACAGCGGCAAAAATGGTTGCCGTTCCTCGGAATATTGGTTTATGCCCCCCAATCTTAATAAACTTGAGAGTTCCTGTGTGTGCCTTGTTGCACGACAACAAAATATACTCCGTCACTCCACACAAACTGTTGCGTCAACATAAAAACATAAAACTTGCTAAGGATTGCAAACATACCCATGCCTTTTACCTTTTTTGCACAATCTTGGTTACGTATGTATAATGCTCCCTTCCTACTCCCTAAGCCTTTTTCCGTCCCTGGACCTTAAAATCTTCATAATCGCGCAGTTCATCCTTCTTTTTCCTTACAATTGACAGTCATTGCTTTGTCATCAAGTCAGTTTGCTTATCACGGGGATTTTTTTGGTTCATGTTATTTGAGAGAGGATTTAAACATGGGAGCATTTGACTATTATTTCAAAGTTGGTTCAACGTATACTGGCTATGAGAGATTTCAAGTAATATATGCTTCACATTCATCGCAACGCTTATTCAGTACCAGAGGCCCATCTTTTGATAGACAAGTGTTCATTCATGGTAAGAAGGAATAAAAACAAATACTTCCTCCGCCTTCTAGCCTCATTACTACAATAAGATAAAAGAAAAAAAAACTGAACAGCAAAATATTGTAGCATGGCAACATGGAATAAACGTGAAGATTAGCAGAGCGATCAAATAACCAGCATGGAAGCTAAGACCATAGAATGTATGACTATGCAATGGACCAACAGAACGAGACCAGATAAGATACGAGAAGCTACGACGAACATATCATTGATTTCTGGGGTTTGTGAGTATTCTCTTTGGTTCAGTCCTGCGGCATTTTCCCGTCTACATGAAGCACAACATGCAACATGGTATTGTCAAACTTTAACAAAAGCCCCAAAAACCGGAAAGACATTGTACTACACGGGGCCGCATCGACTCTTGAGGATCGTAGAATCTATTTTTTTTTTTTTTTTTTTTACTTTTGCATAAAATATCCTGTTCATTCCATTGAAAGTTCAGCCACATCTATCCATCCATAGAAACCACGCTCGAGTTCTTGACAGCAATAATCATTGACACTACGCGTGCTTCAAATAATGAAGGTACCCAAAGAAACAAGACATCTTATCCAACATAGTCACAGGGAGTATAGAGACAAGTAGGAAGCAGTGGTAACAGGTTTTTACAGGATTTTGATAGTAGGCTTGTAGGAATTCTAGGCGCCATCTTTATATCACCCATTTTTCTACTATTTTGTATTCTTACAACTTGGCAGGGATAGTAGAAGAGTTGATGTCCTCATACATCGCCTGGATCTGAGCATCATAGGCCTCCTTGACCTGTGGGCGACGAACCTTGAATGTAGGTGTCATCATGTTGTTCTCAACAGAGAAGGCATTCGTTGTCAGGTACACACGCTTGACAAACTCAAAGCCGCGCAGTCCTCCAGCCTTGCCAGCCCTCTCCAATTCTTTGAGGACAGCTGCGCGCACCTTGGGATCCTGAGCGGCTGCCTCGATACCGGCCATATCTGTCATCGCAATTGTCTTGCCCACAATGGCAGATGCGAAAGGTGCAAAAGTCTCTGGCTCTGGAACAACAATCGACACCAGTGTCGACTGCAGCGAGTCACCGTGCACATAGATCTGCTGGATCAAGTTGCAGCGGGCCTGAAGTACATTCTCAATCTTTTCAGGAGCGATGTACTCACCCTGGGCAAGCTATTGTTTTATACAAACATATGTGGACAGAGGGTAGGAATTTCAGAGCATGGTAAATGTTAGTATAGCAATAAAAAAAGACGCAACCCATCGATGATACGCACGACAAATTAAGTGGATAGAAGCTATACCTTGAAAATGTTCTTCTTACGGTCAATAATGGTGAAGCATCCACGCTCGTCCACAAAACCAATGTCGCCCGTGGCCAGCCAGCCGTCCTCGGACAGAGTCTCCTTGGTGTTCTTCTCATCCTTGTAGTAGCCGGAGAACAATGCTGTGGAACGGATCTGGATCTCACCTCGAGGGTAAGGCTTATCAGTAGAGTAGTAGTTCATTTCCGGAACATCGACCAGCTTGATTTCAGTGCTAGAACGAGGGCAGCCAATGTGACCGGGAATATACTCACTAGAATCGAAAAATAATAGATCAAAGGGTGAGTTAATAAAAGTCTGTCCAAAGCTTAGAAAGAGCAAACATATGCAACTTTAAAACCGTAAACACATCTACATACTCTGCCATGGTCAAGGTTGCGTTGGCGATACCCTCAGTCGAGCCATAACCCTCAAGGACGGTACAGCAGAATGCAATACGGAGGAAGGAAAGGACCTCCTTAGCAATAGGAGCAGATCCTAAAAAAAACATTGCCAGTGGAAAGCAACTCTGTTTAGCGGATACATACAGCTTCAACCACCTTAAATTACCATTCCTCAAACAAAGGCTTACCAGTCAGGATAACCTGAACACGACCACCAAGAGCCTGCTTGACCTTGTTGAAGAGAATGCGGTCCCACAGGGGATGAGTGACACCCTTGCCGGCGGCCAAGTTGGCGAGCTTGGTTGCAACACCACGGCGAGCCAGAGCACCAACCAAACCAGGAGCCTCAATGGTCGAAGCGACAAGCTTGGCATAGATGCGGTTCAAGAGACGGGGAACAGCAGGGAAGAAGGTTGGGCGGAGCTCACCAATGTCCTCGAGCAGCAGCATGACATCGCCACGGAAGTAACCAATCTTGGCTCCCGAAGCCATGGCAGAAGCATCAACGGTACGACCCATAATATGCGCCAGAGGCAAGAAACTGATGACAACGTCCTCCGCTTCAGTGCCTACATCGATAGCGTTGGATCCCAGAGCAGCCACAATAGCCTTGTGTGTCAACAAGGCACCTTTCTATAATTGAGTTTGTTAGAAGCATGAAGCAGAATTAGGTATTTTGGAATGCTTGTTTGAATATACAATAGGTTTCAAGGTGAACAAAAGGCATGTGTTGAAAAAGAGTAGACGTGGATTCACAGCTTACAGGAACGCCAGTTGTGCCACTGGTGTAGCAGATCGAACAGACCTCCTCGGCCTGAGGAGGAAGGTGCTTCCGGGGAAACTCGACGCCGAGAGCCTCAACCTCGGCAAAGTCGTAGACGCGGATACCCTTTTGGGCACCCCAAGCACGGAGGACCTTGGCAGCGCTAGTGTGACCGGGGACAGGGACGGTGTCCTGAAGCGAGTCCATGCTGACAATGACCTTGAGTGTGGGCAGCTTTTCGGCATTCTCGAGCAGGGAAGAGATATGGTTGGCTGGGAAAATTATGCCAAATTAGATTCTGATCTTTTCAGGGTGGTCCTGCATCCCAGTGGTCAGCCAGTGGAGGAGGGGGGAAAAGAAATATCATCTCCATGTACCAACGCCACGCTCTCAATGACCGGGGACATTTTCTGTTCTCTGTGACGAACACATGAAAAAGCAAGTGTTTTCTTTTTTCTGTAGGAGAGATATAAAGTTGATAGATCTTCATGCATGCTTACCACTAGCAACGACAATGGGAATCTCGGCGTGGTTGATGATATATTCGACAGCATCAGGACCAAGTGTATCGTACAATGGGACCGAGACGTTGTTGTACAGGTTGCAGGCCATCTCAGAGAGGAACCACTCGGGGCGGTTAACCGACCAGATACCAAGGCTCCAGCGGTTAAGCTGCTTGTTACCAAGCACCTTCTCATTCAAGTGCATCAGACCACTGCCAAACGCGTTGACACGCTTGTCGATCTGAGCATATGTCTGCCAGGTGTAGCCGCCATAGCTCTGCGCGACTGTGTTGAAGGGTCGATGACCCAGGAAGTCGCGAGGTCCAAACTTCTTGACGGCTGTCCATCATGTGGCGAGGGGGGGGAGATGGGAAGGGGAGAGATGCAAGCATATGTCAGTCCCACGTTCTGGACTATTCCAGGGTTGTTGCCTGTACTCGCGACTTTTTGTGACCAACACCAGCCTACGAATGCTCAAGAGCCAGTCATGCTAACCACTTACAGTTCTGCCAAACATCGTAAAGGGTCTTGAGCTCGGGGTGGTCAGGGAGGTGCTGCACCAACTGAGCCGTGTGGGAGACGTGGCGGTAGACACCTGGTGATAAGTGGTGCGTAGATGGACGAAGAGAAAGAAAGAAAATATGAGTGGGAAATTGTATAGTCGAGTTGGTGGGTGATCGATCGAGCATGATCCTGTCACCCCTCTCCTTATTGTTGTTGTTTGTGAACACAAAGAGAATATGCTATGATCCAAGCGCTGAATTTGTGCTCGTGTACACGGAGAAAGACACGGAGCAGCGAGAGAAGCGAGTTGAAATACAGTAGGAATGGGTTCCCAAGCATCCCCTTCGGACGTAGCAAGAGCAGTGGATCACATACCGGTGGCGCCGGCAGTGCGAGTGCCAGGGAGCTCGACACTCTGCTGGGAGAGGTTAGAGGGCTTGAAGTGCATGGTTGGAAGAGTGAGAGGAGGTCAAGAACGTGATCGAAGAATGGAGGCAGAAAAAAATAAGAATAAAAGTAATAACCAAGGCAAGACGGTATGAGAGAGTGGAGAGGAGAAGCACCAAAATGGAGAATGGGCAATGGAAGGATGGAAAGATGGCGTGTGGAGAATGCAAGAAGAAAAAGAAAGAGGAAAGTCGTTGACCCCCTTTTCAAAGAAAATGATGCTTCTCTGCTCACCCTGTTTCCCCGCAATCCCTCACTAACACACACATGCTGTGGAGAGAATCGACAGATGCCTACGAAGGGTTTGCAGCCTGTCCTTTCTTCCTCTTGTTTTTCTCTTGCTCCCCGGTGGAAACGGAGCATAGAGTAGCCGGAACGGAGAGAAAGAAGGTGTGGAGGGCGCTTGTAGTGTATGATGGATCAGGGCCGGCAGCGGATTCGATTGGCCTGAGCCATCAGTAGAGTTTCCTCGTGAGATCGAAAGCGCAAGAAATGCGATCACAGGCACATACCAGAATTGAAAATGCAGTCCAAGTCACAAAGCGAAATTTCCTTGTGTAGCCACACATTTCTATTTAGTGGTGATCCAAGTGTTCTCAGCGGTGTACCTGGCTCTCAGAGATCAGCATCTGCATTTCATTCACAGCTCACATACATTCATAAAATCAGCATCAACCATGGCAGCACGGCAACAGAGCTTGGCCCAATTCAAGCGCATTCTCACCGAGATTCACTTGCAGTACACACACCCTAAGCAGTTGCGCATTGGTCAGGGTCTGCGTGGCATCAATGTTCATGCCAACAAGGAGTGGACAGAAGCTCTGAAAGACAACTATCGCGAGCATGCTAATGAATCCGATCCCGTCCGTCTAGAGAAGCTGCGGAGAGATGCTGAGGATCTCGAGGTCTACCTCCGGAGCCAGCGGATGCACCGAGTATGTACCAACGTGTTTACTCCAGTACATGTGCCAAATCCTGTAATATTGAAAGTTGGCGGAGCCGGGTAGCACTCGTGTACTAACATGTCTCTCTTGGTTGCCTGCGCCACTGCGTTATATTGCACATTACGTATTATAGGAACTTTTGGAGCGATACAATCCTGCATATTGGGGCGATAATGATCTGCAAGTGGAGAGAACTGCCAAGGCAGTTGGGTTTGAGATGCCAGAAGCCTTTGACGAATCAAAACGCGATGAGCCTTTGAAGCCTATGCCAAGGTTCACAAAGGTTGATCCTGCAAAGTCCACAGCCGCACCTACAGACAAGTATGAACCTCTTGAGCCACCCGCCGAGCCTGCCAAACGCACCTTCCAAATCCCTAAAGCGTTTGGCTTTGCAGAGGAAGCTTCTACTGATGTTGGTCGTGCCGGTGATCGCAAGATTCGATAGGCATTGGGCATTTGCAAACCTTGGTAATAGCCATTAAACATATCCAACCAGCTGTTGTATTGTTTTTTTATTGTTTATAATTACTACTTTTCACTCACGAGGAGATATACGTGAGTGCTCGACACCCTTCAATGTCATTATCTCATGCGATGAGCGATGTCGACCTCGTCAAACATGGACGTTGCATCATCCTTGATTCTCGGATCCTTTCGAATCTATAAACATGACAGAAAAAGATATCAACGAAAGAGCGACACGCTAGGCATTGACTAGCATTAAAGAATTTGCTCCGCATAAGATCAATTACGGCATCGAGAAAACGAAAGGCATCCTTCAAGATTTTAGCTAATGTCCTGTTAGGTATTCAATGGCTGGCTGCTTTTCACGGCGCCTTTCATAGACTATCTCAACTGTAGATATGCAAACTTAACAGATAGACTGAAAGTCTTCTGTTCGTTTGGTTGTACCTAATCACCGAGTCGATGGTCACCCATTGCTCGGTACAATAACAGGCACCATGCCATAGACCATACTGTCATCATGGTCCCTCGACGCCTAGCCCCATCTGTGGTGTCTTTGCCTCAACAATCTCTGCGCTGTCATAGTGAGAGCAGTGCTCGTCTTCTTCCTCAAGTTCCAGCTTTCAGTCCGCATGTTTAAGCGCAGAAACAAAGGAATGGCACATTGTGATGTAAGAGAATCGAGATGTTGCCATGCCACTGATTGCTATTAGGCCGAAGCAAACATTGGTGCACCTAGACGCTGCGGATATGTTTGCACATGGATGATGGTAAAAGAAATTGAAAGTTGTTATGTTTAGTTCCTGAGGAAGAAGGGGTAGAACAAAAAGGTTTGGGGGAATGTACAGTGCCTCGCCGCTACTCAATTGTCCAGCCCAATACAAAATCCACCCTGTTCCTTCTCTCCTCTCATTGTTCATCACCCTTTACATTATTTTCACTTCCATCTTCACCCTTCTCTAACATCAGAACACAATGGCCATCTGGGGTTTGTCTGCTACTGGAGTCCAGGATGATGTAGGTTTCTTCTTACTCTTCCCCTTATTGGACAAAGAAACAAGCTCATCACGAGCCAGGCAAGAGCGCACACACCAGATAGGGAGAAGGAAGCTCAAAGGAGACACATGGATCAAAGGCTTTCATTGAATAGCGTTCGAGGATGACTTAACCTCCACTCTCTCAAGAAACATATACACCTAGATCATGCTACCCAACACCAGAGCATGTAAATAACAATTAAAAGTGGTGACTAAACTAACTTCTGGAGCCCTGTCTACTATGTTCATCACCCATATCCTATAGGTCATGGACGATACCAACCCTATCTCCTGTTTCAGCCTCACTCGCACTCAACGTCTCTATGGATTTGGTATCTGGTAAGGACTAGCTGTACTCTGGCAATGTTATTCCAGTATGGATGTGGCTACAATACAGCTTTGGATATCTCCTCTCTGGATTCCCCCGGAAAATGGATAACCTCAGAAACCAAACAGAAGAGTACACGGAGTAGAGATGGTCCGCTCCTAACTGGAGCTTGTACCTCAAGGCTGTGCGATCCACGCTCTGCTTGAGAGTGAGATCGATATAAACAGGTCGCCTGAGAGACTTGTGTTCTCCCGAAAATGGCAAATTGACAACAGTCGACTAACCGTTCGTTTCACCCTCACTTCATTCGGACATCCCCTATTAACCGAATGATTTCAACCACCTCTCTTTTCTCCACGATAAACGATACGACTGTTTTAAAGCTTCATCGTGGGCTTTTTGATTTCGATTCTAGTAAGTACACGATAAACGGAGCTGAAATTTGCATAATGTGAGTATGCCTCATGCCCACGGAATGACAAAGTTCACTTATGTTCGCATCCTACTACCATTTCTGTCTGTAGTCTACCATCTCTCTGGCGACTGGCCTTATTGGTTTGTTTGCCGTCTTCTTTACCTTGGGCAACATCATCTCCTTGTTCAGGTATGTTTGTGGTTTCCTTTTGCATAGTTAATCCCGATATTCTTTGTCTTTCCGCAGTGGATTATTGATACAAAATATGATCGTTCTCTGCATCATTTCATTAGTACCGCATTTTTGATTGGACCCATGCGTCAGCTCAAGACCATGTTTGCTCCTGGTATACTGGCTATCAGTGCTATAGTGTGTATTGTCTCTGCAGCAAAAGGTTAACAGTGGACTAACTATGCGTTTTCTTTCTCGTCTTGCGCGTATTGTACAATGTAGTGCGTATGATCGCCAGCATTGTGTACATTGTAACTATGATTTTGACTTTGATTGTCGCGTTCACTGTAAGTACTGTCATACAGAGGATGCAATGAGAAGTACACTGTTCTCTCTTACTGCAAGTATTGACTTGAGACAACTTTGTCCACGCCTTGCTATCTTCCAGCTCAGGTCTCCATTCCTTCTGTGCCTTATCCTCTGCATTGCCCAGTTCCTGGCTTTGTTCTGGTACTGTGCTTCGTACATTCCCTATGGTCGCGCAGCCATCAAGAGAGTCGTCGGTGGTTGCATCGAAGTCTAACTCATGCAACATGTATGTCAGAGCGTATTCTGCATAGCGACGTCGAAACCATAGCCTCTATAGTGATTATATTTTGTAGCATATATTCGTCGAAAAGTAATACCTGTCCAGTGAAAAGGGGGATGAATTCTACATCTACTTTGAGGAGATGCTTCGTTCGAGAGATACTTCATGATATTTGTTACTGCAACCTCCATCTACACCTGTGTATTTTCTGCTCTTCTACAGCACGTTGCTCAGGGGAAGGGGGGCAAACGGGGGCCTGACAGACCCATCTAGAGATTAGAGCCATCACCAAGCCCTAATGCCCAAATTCGGTCTTTTTCTCCTGTTTTCCACCTTCTTTCATCTCTGAATAGCATCAAAAACATCACACGCCTACCTTTGCATTCAGTACGTTCTCAACCTTCTATCAATTATATACTCCCTTCATTTTACTTTCAATCTTCTCTCTGTGTCTGTCTCTCCTATTCATTTCAATGTGACACTAGACTCATGGAGGATTCGATTGACCTGTATACCTGGTTACATTGAAAATATAATTGAGGGACAGAATACCTGGTAATTGAAGGGTCAACAGCACGAAGGTACAACGTTCATCTAGACCCTGTCCTAATGCCTCCTTACCTTTAATTTTCCACCTCCTGCTTTTTGTGGCAAACCCTCTCCATTCGTGCTGGTTTCTTCGTCCGAAACTCGCGACTGCTGTCTCTTGTGCTGGTTCGTGGTCAGCAGCCGTGAATCAGTCGGTCGCGATTTGTGGCGATTTTACCTGACAGTGGTGCCCGATTGTGAAGTTTGTGAGACCGGGCAGGTTGACAGACAGGTGTTTGTCCTCCTCAATCGTGTGAGAGCATACAAGGAAAAAAATTTAGCTACTATATTGAAAGGGTGCATTGCTCAATTTACGGAGTATTATAGTACTTGTTCCGAGTCTATCACACGCACATCCCCAAATCCCTCTAACGCCCTCCATGAGAGGAGTACACACCACTACAAAATGGCCTTATCCCTGCGGGTCGAACTTGTCCATCTCGGTTACCCTTGTTAGCCTTATATAAGTATAACGCCCTTCCTGCCCCAACATCCCCCTTTTTCTTTGCTTTTCTCATGCTCACCATTGCCTATCCACCTTTCCGTTGACTACCTCACCTAATCACTGCGCCCCATTATCATCATCACCTTTTCTTGCCCACCCACCTCCCTTGTTGTCATTATCATTGCAACCTACTTGTCACCTACTTGTCACCCATTGCACAGGTACATTATTTTTATGTTCTCCTCCGCAAACACATACACCCTCATATCGTATCGTGCACCATCCCCTATTTCCCCACAATTGACTCGGACTCCGGTCATGTTTATTTCCTTTTCTGAGAAATCGAGCAGCTCTCTTCAACTCCCAGTATGGGTAATACCGGCAACTGACTGAAGCTACCCATTGTGTGCACACAATAAGTAACAGGAGTGTGAGAGTGCAACATACTTGACACCCATCTCTTGTTGACGTTTGGCTCAACGACGCAGGGATGAGGGATTAGGGAAGGATATATTGGAGTGAGCAGACATTGGTCTGGCAAGTTGTAGGTCTATTTCTGTCCAGCACGTTGACTTCGTCTGTGCAATTTGTCCAATTGGACACCAACAAAATGTCTGTACGCTTAAAACTGTGCTACTCCTTCCCCCCCCCCTCTCTCTCATCTCTTTCTGTATATGACAACTATCCTGTTAGTGTTCTGTCAGTACATTAAAATGCCAATCCCTAATCGGTAGTCGTTAAGCCAACTCATCTCTTCTATTCGCTATTTGTTGAAAAGGCGGGGAAAAGGAGGGGAAGGAGAACATCAATTTTGGATGCAGTTTGGCTATGAGATGATCCGGCTGTATGGCGCTGCGGTATTGCGGCAGTTGCCGGACGTTGCGTTCTGTGCACATGCACACATGTACTTCTCCCCCTATATTCAAATATGTAAATGAGAGCCACAGCTTCGAGATGGAAGGAGTGGAAGAATGTCATAACACAACTAGACCAGGACCAAAAAAGGCACTTCATGTTATCACAGCATTGAATAACTAAATAAGTTGTAGTTGTCTCGGATGGGTTTGAAGGGCGCAATTGGAGAACAATGCCAATAGTCAGATGCGTAGGCGCACACTACACTACTCCAAGACATTTTCAACCAAAGCCTTACCAATGACCACCATGCAAACCAACGCGTTCCCCCAGCCTTCGCTTTCCTATATAATGGAGTTGCTTCTTCATTTTCTCTCTCCTTTCAACACTCAACCGTCTATCCCGACGATTCTCCATATCCAAAAAGCACAATTCTCCTCTCATACAGTCCACGTTACATGTAATGAATATCGCTACCAAATTTCATCTCGATTCCTCACTCGGCAACTGGGGAACGTTTGTTAATAGCTATTGTATGTATTTATTTCTTCTTTGTTTCCGTATTATCAATAGAACACATCAAGACAAAACAAACTAGCTCTACATCCTTTCCTCCATCTCTACCATGAAGTTCTCTCTGGCGATCGCTTCTATTGTTATCGTGTCGATAATATCGACCGCTCTAGCTGAAGGTGAAGCCGAACCACATTTTACTGTAAGCAGCAATTACATAACTCACATTGAAGAAAAAATATACAACTGGTAGATTTCTGTGCTATGGTTCACATGCAAATGAACAGACACACAATGGCTCATATGGTGCTCCCTCTTTGTTTTTTTTTTTACATATACCATATTTTGCTCCTCCTTTTTTCTCTACCATTTCTCTTGCACAGTATGGGCCCGACAATGCTGGCCCTCAGCACTGGGGAGACCTTGATCCTCTCTGGGCAAAGTGTAAGACTGGCAAGAAACAGTCACCGATCGATGTCGAAGCTGAGAAACCATTTGTCACATTTGTGAAGGAGCCTCTCAAACACAAATACAATGTCATAACCGATGCAGTCATTGGCTACAACGGCCATTCGGTTCAAGTAGACTGGACACAACCCGAGAATTCGTCATCGACCTCATGGGTCGAAGTCAATGGTAAAAAGTACGCTCTCGTCCAGTTCCACTTCCACACGCCTTCCGAGCACCGTGTGAACAACCACTTTGCTGCGGGCGAGCTGCACCTTGTCCATCGTGCCAACGATGGTACACTCGCCGCCATTGGTGTCTTCCTTGAGCTGCGTGTTTCCAACGATGGCTGGTTCAATTGGATCACTGCTCTCGATAAAGCCATTGATAAACGTCCTGCTGGCCAGGACCCAACCAAGACCAAGCTGCCTATCAAGGAGATTGATCTGCCAGGCCTGTCCAAGTTTACCAACGGCTTTGCTGGCCGCTGGTCCTATGCTGGCTCACTCACCACGCCACCTTGCACCGAGAATGTTGCTTGGAATGTCATCAAGAAGCCTCTCCGCCTTGGCCTTAAGCAGTTTGATGCCCTTGTTGATATTGAGGGCTTCAATTCGCGATTCATCCAAGATCGACCTGGCAAGTCGCACAAATAAGCCATCCTCTCTTCTTTGCTTTGATCTCACCTTCGTTTACACCATATATGAAAAACAAAATAGATTACAATAGACAAAAAAATCGGTGTATATATTGAGTGTATAGCCCCCAAAAAGTTTTACATATATATTTTTTTGTTGTCTACCACGAATTAATGCCCAATACTGGACAACATATTGGACACTGATACTGAGAAGCTGTGTGTTTAGCAACTACCTGTAGTTTTGGCAGTAACCTGGCAACGGTTGTGTACACATTTATTTGTCTTTTACAATTTCTTGATCATACGAAGTTGACTTCATTTCGTTCTTTTCTGTTCTGTCTGATACTCTTTAGACCACCATCGCATGACTCTCTATAGCATATGCATCCTCAAACCATCCCGAGGAGGAGGTAAAAATAATGATTGGAGTGCATTCACAATTAATTGTTTGTTATTTTATTGTAAACATGATGACAGAGACTACGATTCAAAAAAAAAGAAAAGAAAGTCGGAAAATACCTCATCAGAGCTGTACCATGGACATAATACAATTTATGGAAACTTTCTTTGCATGAAGCGAAGCTGTGATACTCAGCCACCTCTTTCACTTTCATGCTCCGCGCCCATGCCACAGAGGGGCTGGGACGATTATGCAGCACGAACCCATGAGTCTCTCTTCTCGTCCATAATTTCCATATAAGGATAACGTACCTTCACACCGTCTCTCTTCACTAAACCTCTTCTATAGCATAGCACCATGAGTGCTTACCGAACTTTACTCCATCGAGATATGTCAAGTATCCATGTGCCATTCATGCATGCCTCCGACTCTATCAGAAATATCCATACTCCCGTGTAGTACGAAGTTTACTCACTCGACCTGGAGAATGATAAATTACCCGTTTGCGAGAAGGTATGGTTGAATACATCTTCATGGCGCATTTTGCATTCTGGGTTCCGCGTTCTTTGGGGCTGCAAGGGCATAAACTCATCTCAGTCACTACTAACAGCCTACGAAAACGAGATGGCGAAAACCAAGTACAAGGGCGAGCTCGTCACAGTTCTGGATTTTGCACCATCCGCGCGGGAATTTTTTTTTGAACTGAAAGAATCGTTGCTAGATGCCCCTTCGCCGACAACCGACGCCTCGTCCTGCCATGGTGAGATTCTGTAGATGATGTCACGGTACGGACAGGCGATGACCACCTTGAAGCAAGCTTTCAGCAAAGACAAGTCTCCTCCTCAGCACTACCGTCCACAGCAGCCTCCATCCCAGCAGCGCCATCACTCCCACTCCCACTCTATTCAGACAATCCCACAACTGCTTCACCCGCCTGTCGCGCAATCCGTCATCCCAGGAGGCTCTCAGAGTCTCAATCCTTCTTCAAACCTCACAGGAAAGAGTTACACGCGACACTTTCGAACGAGCAACAATCAGTTCAACCCTCGCGTGATCAAATTACCCTGCTTTGATACGTCATCAGCCTTACCATCAGCACCATCACCATCAACACCATCAGAGTCTCCACATCCCACTCGAAAGAAGAAGCTAAAAAAGAGAATCACCAATAATGCGGTGCAGATGAAGGTAAGTAAATCCTCATTGGTTGATGCAAAGTTATTTTGTGCTTCTAATAAGAAGGAACATTGCAAACGAGTGAAGATACAGGCGATACATGTGAGACATAGGTGGCCAAAAAAAGAAGATCGACGAAGGTAGTGCGACTTCGAGCTTCGACTCTTTAACCCCAGTACTCTTGGACCCCGGTGACTCACGCCTGTCCGCACCGAACCACAGCCACACTTACATGGAGCACATAGACAAAGTCTTATCTGACAATAATACCGTCGAATGCCAGTTTCCGAGCCAATCCAATTTTATAGTGACGGCAGTCGATCCAGGGGCCGTAAAGACTGCCTGTTCAGTCACTATAGACACTCTCAACCCTCAACATGCCAAGGTCGTCGATATTCCAAGAGAAAGCCTTTTGTTTTCCGAGTGGCTGTACAAAGAAGAGGTTGGAGCACGCTAAGGCGAATAGCCAAGATATTGGAGCTACCGAGCGTGGACCTTCGTCCTTTGAGTTATCACCGCCAGGAGATGTCCCCCCAGCTGCATTTGAAGAGGTCTTTCAAACAGCCAAGACAATAATGAAAGATTACATTAAATGCCAGCTCGAAGCAGACCCAAAACTACGGTGCTTTATGGTTCCCATAAGATAAGTATTGGCGTTACCAAAAAGAGCTCATACAGGCGTGCTCTCGTCGCCATTGGCGACAATAAGTTTGGCTCCACTCCAGGGATCAATGACAGATCTGGGAAATTCAGATAGCAACTTGCACAAGAGGTAAGCTTACTATGCAAGCTAGTAAGGGAAAAAAAAGACGATGATGATGACGAGGTGCTAAAGGTGTTTTTTTTTTCTTTCGGTTTGCTCTGCTAAGCCAAAGGTAGAGGCATGCTAGTGTGCCTCGTCAACGAATATAGGTCGTCTGCGATTGTAGTCGTTGTCGAGGCTTAACGAAAGCCAAAGGCCGCAGCCTTATCTGCCTCAACTCCCCCTGTGGTGGAGTGCGCACAGAGGGCCAGAACACGCTCTTCAGCCTGAGCTCCAGCACAGGACCCATGTGCGACCGGGACCAGAATGCGGCTTTGAATCTGGCGCGTGCGAGCCTCCAACAAGTCCAGACACATTGTTGGCCGGTGGAGATGCAGCGTGCCAAGGCTGTAGATCTGGAGGATTTGGATGAAGGCGGTGTTGCCGCCTCGGCAAGTGCTGAAGTATAGGCGTTGGCGCAAAAATTATGGTCATTCTCTGTAAGTTTCCTTCCCCCTATGGATCAATGAATGGCGATTCTTATGTTGTCTTATGGTTAGATTCTAAAAATACCTCAATTATATACGGTTTTTCGTGTAATAGCGATAATGGACTGTAGAGCATAAATTAGACGCGTAGATTAATGGCTCCATAGAACAGAACAGCAACAGCGTTTGAGGAGGACTTAGCCTCCACTCTTTCAAAAAAACCCCTACACTTAGATTATGGAATCCAAAACCAGGGTGTGTAAATACCAATCCAAAGATGTACCTATGCTAACTTCTGGAATGTCTACCTTTTCCATCATTCATATCCCTACCTCCTGTTTCAACCTCATTCGCAATCAGCGTCTTACTGCATTTAGTATCTGGTAAGGATCTGCTCTGCTCTGGCAAAAGTATACCAATTATGGATGTGGCTATAACACGACTTTGGATACTTTCTCTTTGGATACCTCCGGGAGATGGATAACCTCAAAAAATATATAGTGGAGAATGATACATGGGGTAGAGACGGCCCGTTCTTAGCCGAGGTTTGTACCTTATTGCTGCTTTTCGCTCTGTTGGAGAGTGAGAATAACATAAGCAGGTCGCTTGAGAAACTTGTATTTTCCCGAAAATGAAATATTGGCTGCAGTCAACCAGCCGTTTGTTTCGCTCTCAATTTGAAGCTGGGCATCCACATTAACGGAGTGATCTCCTCTCTTTTCTCTACGACTGTCGTTTTGTAGCTTCACCTTAGGATTTATAATGTCGTTTGCAGTAAGTACCCTTGTGACATTCCTCATTATCATATTGACACCACGACTTGCATGATGATTTTTTTTCATTTTGTAGCACATATTCATAAGTATCGCCTATCAAGCAAAAAATATGTACTCTACATCGTCTAGGAGAAATGCTTCTTCAAGAGGTACTTCGCTCCTTTGTTGATATTTGAGTGCTTGAAACGAAGCTCTGTTTATTGAAAATTCCATTTTCACTTGTCTTCTACAGAACATTGCACGCGGGGAGGGGGGAGCAAACGGGGTCTGACAAATCCAATATTAATAGTTGGTGAAACTGGACTTCGCTAAGGCACTGACGCCTCTTATGCTTGCCTACGCCTCCAATCTTCTAAAGCGTTCGGTTTTGCGGAAGAAGCCTCCACCGATGTTGGTAGTGTCGGTGATCGCAACATTCGATATGAATTGGGAAATTACCGAGCCTTAATAACAACTAATAAACATATCCAACCAGCTGTTATATTGTTTTTATTGTTAATGATTACTACTTTTGTGGATATATACGTGAGTGCTCGACACATCGCATTGTCATTATCCCATGCGGTGAGAGATGTCAACCTCGTTGAACATGGACTTCATACTGTCTTCCTTTGTTCTCAGATCCTTTTCGAATCTATAAACATGGCAGAAAAAGAGATCAATGGATCAGCATCATGAAAGGAATAGATGGTGTTAAAAAATTTGCTCCGCACTAGACCAACGAACAGCATCTTCACAGTGATAGGTATCGTACCTTGGACCCATGCGGGCATCATGACCCTCGACGCCTAGTCCCATCTGTGGTGTCTTTGCCTCAACAACATACTTATTGTCACAGTGAGGGCAGTACTCATCTTCTTCCTCAAAGTTCCTATGACAAGAATGTTACATCGAAAAGAATTGTGAGCCAACATATACTTCTGTCGATCTTGGATAAGCTTTTATGCGAGTGTTTACATAACCATCCTTCATGGTAGAGACATACTCCATGTCTTTGCGGAACACCTTCTTGCACTTTTTGCAACCAAAGACCATCTCGGTTGTCTTTCTCAGAGGGTGATCAGCTACTTCGGCATGGCATTCGGCACAATCGAACCATTGCTTGCAGCAAGGAGCCCGGATGGAGGCCTGATGTATAGCCCAGAATAAAAAGAATTGCAGTCTAGGATGTAAGAGAATTGAAATGTAGCCATACTATTTGTTTGCCATTTGTGCCAAATCAAGCATTGCTGTACCTGAACGTTGAGGATGTGTTTGCACATGGTGGTAGATGAATTTGAAAATGAACAAATAAAGTTGTGCTGGTTCCTGGAGAAGGAAAGTTGAAAGCTTTAAGGAAAGTTCTCAGTCCACTGCTGCTTCACTCAGTCCAGTCCAGCGCCCAACACAAAAGCTCCTACAGGTGCTTTCACTCCTCTCATTGTTCATCACTCCTCACATCACTTTCATCTCCAACCCCCTCCCTCTCTCTAACCTCCTATAATGGGTGTATCATCAACTATTGAAGTTCAGGATGATGCTGTAGGATCCCTCTCACACTTACTTTGTCTTCCTCTGACTGGAACAAGCCACACTTCGCGAAACCTGGACAGAACCAGACATAAATTAGATACGTAGATCAAATATACGCATTCAAATAACACCTGCACTTAGAACACGAAATCTAAAACCAGAGTGAGGTAAATAGTAGTCTAAAAAGGTATCCAACTAATTCTAGAGCTTAGTCTATCATGTCCTCAACCTCACTCGCACTCAGCGTCTCTATGGATTTGGTATCTGGTAAGGACCAGTCGTGGTCTGAAAGAGTATATCCATCATCGATGTGACTACAATATAACTTTGGATACCTCCTCTTTGGATTACCCGGAAACTGGATAAATCTTAGAAATCAAACAGAAATGTACACGGAGGAGATATGGTCCGCTCCTAGCTGGAGCTTGTACATACCTCAAGGCTGTGTGTGCTGCGCACTGCTTGAAAGTGAGAACAGAATATTCGGGTCGCCTTAGAAACTTTTGTGCCCTCAAAAATGGTGTATTGGCAATAGTCGTCCTACCACCCGTTTCGCCTTCACTGAGTATGCTGGATATCTTCATTGACAGAACGTTTTCCTCTCTTTTTCTCTACGACTGCTGTTTTACAGCCTCACTTTGGGATCTGTAATGTCGCTTGTGGTAAGCATACGATAAATGGAGTTGAGTGTTCACAAGACGGAATTGCTTCATATGCCTGACAAGTGACAAAATGTATCTATTTTAACATTCTACCGGTATTTCTATCAATAGGGCACTCTCCTCGGTGTTCATTTTACTCCGTTTATCGTCCTCTTCACCCTTTGTGACATCACCTCCTTGTGTAGGTATGTATTGTGGTTTCCTTCTTTGTAGTTTATATCTCGGTATACTATATCTTCCCGTGCCAGGTAACTAATACATACGTGATCATCTTCTACATCATTAGATTAGCACCACTTTTTTGGTCAAGCCATATTCGCGCCTGGTATGCCAGCAAATAGGCGTTATAGTGTATATTGTACATAATGGCCTTTACAGCGAAAAGCTAACACCGAATTCTCTTTATGTCTTCTTTCTGTAGAGAGAATATTCTACAGCTTTGTGTTTATTGCACTTTATTTCGTGATCTTGTTTCTTACGATCGATGCAAGTACTGTCATGCAGACAAACAATAAGAACATCGTTCTCTCCTACCATTATACAAGTATTAACATAGGATCATCTCGCATGCCTTTTTTCCATAAGATGATGCAAAGACACATACTTTGCGCCTTATCCTCAGCATTATCCTGTTCCTGGTTTTGCTCTGATACAGTACAGAGTACATTTCCTCTAGTCGTAAACACTTCAATAAGGTCGCCTTTTGCTGCATTGGAGGATTCCTAGCTTTCTACTTCACTGTGTTGAAACCATAGCTTCTATAGTGGTTATTATTTTTTAGTACATATCCATTCAATTGTGACACCTGTCAAATGAAAAATGGGATACACTCTACAACTACTTTGAGAAGTTGCTTCTTTCTTTGAGAGACACTTCTCGCTTTTTCCACTCATATTCGAGTACCTGAAACGCGCCTCTGCTTATTGCAACTGCCATCTACAGTTGTGTATTTACGCTATGCAAAAGCACGTCGCCCAGGGGGGCCAAGGGGAGGGTTAAACAAAACCCATCTGGAAGTTTGAGCAATGTCTACATGCCCAAATTCACCCCTTCTCCTCCTGCCTTCCACCTCCTTTCGCCTGTGAACAGCATCAGTATCATAACATCCTCTAAAGTCGCATGCCACCTTTGGTTGCAGTGCGTTCTCAGCCCCATATCGATTATGTACATACTCCCTCCATACATTTCAGTCTTCCATCGATTATATACTCCATCCATTTTACTTTTACTTCCTACCTCTCTCAGCCTTTCCTATTCATATCAATGTGACACTAGACTCGTGGAGGATTTGATAGACTTGTATCCCTGGCGACATTGAAATTATGATAGAGGAACAGGATACCCGATAATTAGTCAGGAACGCTGCAAAGCCCAAAGGAAAAGCGCTCGTCTAGTATCTGTCGTTATGTCTCCTTACTCATCATTTTCCCCTTTCGTAATTTGCTACAGCATTTTCTCATCCTACGTCTTAGCTTCTTTGCCCCAAACCCGCTGACTGCTGTCTATTGTGTCGGTCCGTGGTCAGCATCTGTGAGTCGATAAGTTGCGATTTGTGGCACCAACTCTACCTGTCGATATTTCACGAGTGACCTGATGGTGGTGTTAAGATTTAAATAGAGAAGTAGAAAGACTGGGCAGGTCGACAGACAGTTGATTGACCTCTTCAATCGTATGAGAACATACAACGCTACTATATTGATAGGGTGCATTGCCTGCAATAAAGAGCACTGTTTTTCTGTTCCCAGAGACAGCCACTATTAAATGGCCGCATCCCTGCAAGTCGAAGCTATCCGTCTCGTTAGCTTTATATAAGTACCAACGTCCTTGCTGCCCAACACCCCCTTTTTCTTTGCTTTTCTCATGCTCACCATTGCCTATCCACTTTTCCGTTGACTCTGTCACCTAAACACTGCGCCTCATTATCGTTATCACTTTCTCTTGTCAGCCCATCCTCCTTGTTGTCATTGTCATCCGCTATCTCCCGCCGCACAGGTACATTTTTTTTGTTCCCTTCCACACACACACCCATGTTGTAATTTTCACCATCTCCTATTTCCCCACAATCGACTCGGAAATCCTACTCCGACCTGTTTGTTACACCCTTTCTTTTCTTTTCTTTTCTTTTCTGAGAAATCAAGCTGCTCTCTCCAACTCTCAGTATAGGTAATACCATCTACTGGCTAATGGTACTCATTGTGTCCACATAATAATTAACAAGAGTGTGAGAGTGCAACATACTTGATACTCTTCTCTTATCGGCGCTTGGCTCAATGATGCAGGGATGAGGGAGTTGGGAAGGATATATTTGGTGAGCAGACACCAGGTTGACATGTTACTATTTCTGTCCAGCACATCGACTTTGTCTGTGCAAGGTGTCCAATTGGACACTACATCGCAAAATGTTTGTATGCTTAAAAAGAAAACCATTCCGCGGTGAGCAAAGACTCTGTGCTTCTCCTTGCCCTCTCCCTCCCCCTTCGTCTCTTTCTGTATTTGACAACCCTTCTGCTAGCGTTCTATTAGTACGTTAAAATGCCAACCCCTAGCCCGTGGGCTTGGGAAAATAGTTCATCTCTTCTGCTCGCTATTTGTTGGAGAGACGGGGAAACAGGAGAGGGCGGAGAGCAATCAAACGTGACGCGGTCAGGTAATGTGATGATCCGGTTGTGTGGCGTTGCGGTATTGCGGTAGTTGTCGGACGCGTAGCACTGTGCACCTGCACACTTGTACTGCTCACCCCTGCCCCTGTATGCAAATATGTAAATGAGAGCCATAACTTAGAGATGGAAAGACTGGAAGAAATATCTTGACACAACCAAACCGGACCAAAAAGGCGCTACATGTAAAGTAGTACATGGTGGCAATAAGATATAGTTGGCTTAGATGGGTTTGAAGGGTGAAAGTGGGGAACAATGTTTATGGTCAGACGCATAGGCGCACACTATACTACTCCAAGACATTTTTCAGCCAAAGCCCTATCAATGACCACCATGCACGCGTTCCCCCCAGCCTTCGCTTTCCTATATAATGGAGTTGCTTCTTCACCTTCTCTCTCCTCTCAACACTCAACCGTCCATCCCAACATTTCTCCATATCCATCCAGAAGCACAACTCTCTTCTCATACAATTTATATTGTATGTAATGAATATCTCCTCCACAACTCCTCTCGATTTCTCACTCGGCAATCGACGAATGCATCTCAGCGACCACTGTATATTTACCTTCTTTTTGTTTCCGCATTGCTAATAGAATATACCAAGACAAAAAATTTGGCTCTACAACCATGAAGTTCTCTTTGACGATCGCTTCCATCGTTGTTGTGTCAATGATTTCGACCACTCTAGCTGAAGGTGAACCACACTTTACTGTAAGCAGCAGCCATTGCACAATTTTTATTGAAGATGCAACCCCGGGGATATAGCAAAAAGTCTATGCAACCAGCAGATATCTGTACCATGGTACACACGCAAATGAACGGACACACAATGTCTCACATCGCTCCTTCTTTGTTTTTCCGCAAACGCCATTTTTTTTTGCGCTGTCGCTTTCGTCCACTGCTCTTCTTATACAGTATGGACCAGACGACTCTGGTCCTCAGCACTGGGGAGACCTTGACCCTCTTTGGGCACAGTGCAAGACTGGCAAGCAACAGTCGCCGATCGATGTCGTGGCTGAGAAGCCATATGTCACATTTGTGAAGAAGCCTCTCAAGTATCAATACAATGCCTTGACCAATGCAGTCATTGGCTTCAATGGCGAAGCGGTTCAAGTCGACTGGATGCAGCCAAGCGATGCGTCGTCGACCTCATGGATCGAGATCGAAGGTAAAAAGTACACGCTCGTCCAGTTCCACTTCCACACGCCTTCCGAGCACCGTGTGGCCAACCACTTTGCTGAGGGCGAGATGCACCTTGTCCATCGTTCCGAAGATGGCAAGGTCGCTGTCATTGGTCTCTTCCTCGAGGTTCGCGTCGCCAACAATGCTTGGTTCAACTGGATCACTGCTCTCGATAAGGCCATTGACAAGCGTCCTGCTGGCCAGGACCCAACCAAGATCAAGCTGCCCATTAAGAAGATTGATCTCCCAGGTCTTGCCAAGGCCACCAACGGATTCTCTGACCGCTGGACGTATGTCGGCTCACTCACCACTCCACCTTGCACCGAGGGTGTTGCTTGGAATGTCATCAAGAAGCCTCTCCGCCTTGGTCTCAAGCAGTTTGATGCCCTTGTTGATATTGAGGGCTTTAACTCGCGATTCATCCAAGATCGCCCTGGCAAGTCGCACAAGTAAATCATTATCCTTACTTCCTTTTCTCTGATATTTACCACGCTTACATCATATAAGAAAAAAACAGCGCAAAATAAATTACAATAGACAACAAAAAAGAAACCAGCAATATGTATATTCGAGAGAATAGCCCTACCAAAAAGAGTTTAACATGCATTTTGCTATCTAATACGAAATGTTGCCCGCATTGAACAAAATGTTGGGCCCTGAGAAAATTTTATGCTTGGGTATGATCTGCAATTTTTTGGCAGTTACCTGGTAACGGTTGTGTACACATCTTTTTGTGTCTAAAACAATTTCCTTGGTCATACGAGGTTGGCTTTATTATGTTCTTTTTTTTCTGTTTGTTGTCTGATACTCATTAGATCACCATTGCATGGTCCTCTTACAGCATGCGCATCATTTTGCACCATACCCGAGGAGAAGAGAGAAAATAATGAATGCACTGCACTCATTCATATTTATTTTTGGTATTATAATAAACACGAGGAACACAGACTACAACTCAAAAAACAAAAAGAAGTGTCGAAAAATACCTCAACGGGGTTGTAACTTTGACATAATACAGATGGGACAGTACATACGAGCCCAAAGTTGGTGGCAACAAAGGATACCCCATTGGCCAGTCACCTTTTTCCAGCCGAATGATCCACGCCACTATTCAATTGAAAAATCTATGGGGTATCATGCATATTATTGCATCTACTAACTATTTCACTCCGAATGGTTTGTGAGCTGCGCTATACATTATGTTCAATTCAATTACATATCCTTCCAATTTGCATAGTGTTCCTTCTCCGCTCTTTAGTGTCCCCCTCCACCCCAGTGTCAGTCAATCTAACTGGTTGGCTCTTTTTCAAAAAAGAAAAAGAAAAAAAAAACAAACACGGTTTACGCATTGTAAGATTATCATGGAACATGGTTCCGTGCAGGGTACCATCATCATCAACAGCCTTGACAAACTGCGGCATTATCATGTTGTTTATATTCTAAAATCCGTTCTTTCACAGGGTGAATGCTTGTGAGCAGACAATTTTTCCCATCTTTTTTCTTCCTCAATAGTATATCTGTGTCTTAGTGTTGTACCAGCATCACCAAGCAAGAAAAAAAAGTTTAACATAAAAAGAAAAAAAAGGCAAAGAGTCACACTGCTACATAGAAGCAGGATAGCTGGAATCGTGTCCACGAAAAACGCAATAACAATTGCTAGTAGACTCCTTTGCCCACCCTTTGTCCTGCAAACCCATGTGAGTGAGTCAGTATTCCAAAGGCAAACGCCTATTGTATTCTTTCTTCTTGAGTTACAGCTGTTCTTCCCTCTCCCTCCCCTTTATACAGGCTTTGTTGAGTACGTAGTAGGTGAATATATACATCCTCTGGATGAACGTCATTTGCACCATTGTGGCAGTGACCTTTGCTGCTGCAGTGCATAGACACCTGAAACAAGAAAGTTTTTGGTGGCAACGAGACAATGTTTAATTTTTGCTTCTTCCCACATCACATTTTCCTTATCCATACGTTGCCACTTTGATATCCTCACTCCAGCGGACTATGCTGTACTCTGCTTTTTTGGTTACGGTTATGGCAGTTGGGCCTCGCAACAAAATTATCTTTTTAGTTGCCCAATTGTTGCCTTGGAACATGAGGCGATGCAAGAGCAAGGTTTATTTAGCCACCTGACTAGAGCAACTGAACAGAGAGAAAATTTATTTCTTACAAAGTGGGAGAGATTTTACCGCGGGGAGAAAGTAATCAGGGCTTGACCCCCTATTTTGGATGATTCGACCATTTGATGTTTTTGGGTTCTTAACGCCCATCATTTTGAGCGATAAGCGGTATATGGACACGTTTTACCCTGGAGAGCAGTAATGAACAAAAAGAAAAAAAAAATAGAGGTGCCGCTGAATGTGCCAAGTCTCAGCCAATGAAGCAGCCTACCCATGTCTTGCTTTGGACGTATTGTGCGTACAAACTAGACTAAGTGTCCCCTCTGGCTTTAGATCCCTTTTTATCGATCTCTCCTTTTATACTATATCCACTTTTTTTTAGATCATAATGACGAACCCAAATCAATGGGCCAGCAGGGCATTTTGTTATTGCAAATGGCTCGTGCAAACAACAAACAACAATCACAACAGCAAAAAGGGATTCGTGTCCAGCTGGATAGCTCAGTATCATTATCAGCACGCTAAAATTAATCATCTAGGGGCGATGACATTTTTTCGGGACGTTATTGGTACATCACAGCCACCTGGAGAGTTACTAGGGGCGCAAAAATGCATGCAGAGAAAAAGAAATAGCCAAGCCTTTGGAGAGAGACAATTATATGGAGGAGGCGGTGCTCGACGTTCTCGAATCAAAATACACAGCCATTTCCAAAAGGGCGGAGTCGAAATAAACCTTGCTCTCGGAATATAATAACATAGATGATGGGGGGGGGAGGGGACGGGTTCCATTAATCAGATCCACCAAGGGTAAAGAGGGGTTGAGGGGGTCCAGACCAACCAAGTTTTGCTCAATAATACTTCTTTGATTAAGTTTTTTTTGCTCGTATTTTGTTTATTGTTGGCTGCAATGACCTGCAGTGGCAAGGAAGAGACAAAAGCAATGTTTTTCGTAAATTATCATCAAACATGGAGATTTGAAAGGAAGGGATCGAAGCGTTTTTGAATACAGAAAAAAAAACAGATGTGCTATTACGTTGAGAGAAAAAAGACGATAAGGGATGCTGGATGGCGGGAAACGAAACAAAGTTGAATGGATAAAAAAGGGATCAGCAACAAACAAACGCATGAAGGCAAAAAAAAAAAGAAAAAAATGAATGAGATTTGAGTGGACGACAACGAAAATGAAGAGAGAAAAAAATGAAAAAGAGAAGATGAAAAAAGATGTCTACTCCTCGTCATCACCGTCCATGTCCATATCCATTTGACTGTCGTCGCCATTGAGGATCTTGTAGGCTCTTATCCTCTCCTTGCAGACCTTGTCTTGGTGTACGGTCACGCCATAGTGTTCAGGAAAGTGTCTGCACTGCTCCATAAACTTGAAGCGCTTGACCAGATATGTAAGTGCTGCCTGGTCTTGTCGGTGGTTGGCACGACTGGATCCCTCTGGTGCAATGCAGGGCTTTGTTCGTGAGCATGTGTACCACTCCTTGAGCAAACCCGAGTAGATCTCCTCCTTCGTTGTGTCAAAAGCGATAGCTGCGCCATTGCAGTTGCTCTCGCCCCGATAATTCTCGAGTTGGTCGTCAAAGAATTGGGGCAGTCCTGGGTGGGTGTACTGCTCAAAGGTACCTGAGGATCGGGGGCTCCAGAATCCATATCGATCCAGATACCCTGGCAAATACCGCAAAAAGTCCAGCGCCAGCATATTGCCCGAGTCGAGCCACAGAATAAGACCACGGTTGGCGTCGGCAATCTCTTTGATGATGCCAGCCTTCCATCCATACTCGCCACGTGCCTTGTTGATATCCCAAAAGGCGGGGTAGCGTGAATAATCGAAATAGTGATATTCGTCCATGAATTGTGCGTCCTTGAGCGCCTTCAAATGGGCCTCTTGCTCCTCTGTCATGCCACCGAGGTTGTACACCACCAACTTGGGCCGCATCTCTGCCCGCTCGAGGCTATTGAGAAGCTCGGACATCGAGTACAGGAACGACTCGAGTGCGCAAAAGTGGTTGGAGCTTGCTGCCGTCACAATCGTAAAGTTTTTTTGCAGTGTCTCGAGTGGCGATGTCGTCCGGTCGGCTACCGACGGAAGGTCACTCTCGCTGCTTACATCTGGATGGATAATAGGAAGTGGGTGGTCGTTGCTTGTTTGCTCATGAATTCGTTCGTCTTGGCTGTACCCCCTGTTGCCTTCTTTTTTATTTCATGCAAAGAAGAAAAAGAAGTAGAAAAAAAGGCGATGGTTAGGTTGGTGGCTCCACCATATCCTCGCCGCACATGTCAATGAGTAGTCAAGGCCGCCTTCCTTCTGCTGTTATCGGTATATTATAGGCAGAAGGGAAGTGGAACCTTTCAACTTCATTCTGTCCAACAGCAAGTTTTTTTTGTGCTAGCCGTAGTAGAATGAAAATGTTCAGATCAGGTTTAGCTGCTTCATTGAATAGATGAAGTGACTCAATCGAGGAATTACCTTGTAACCGTAAGCTGGTGTAGGCTAGCCATAGAACCACAAGTGTTGAAAGACAGATGATGCTGTACAATAAGGAAAACCGCTTGATCATTGCTGCCTGGTTATTGGTCCAATGCAGGTGGTTTGTACGATGAGTAGTAAGATGTGAGGGGGGAGAACAGGAACAGAGAAAAAATGAATAGGAGGGTCAGTCTTTGCAACAGTGAATGGAAGCAGAGGAGGGTATGAAAAGGACGTAACAAGAAAAGTGGGAGGAAAGAAGAGCTAGAGGAGGGAGGGGGTATCAAATGAGGCAAAATGAGGAAAGAATGGAGGATACAACAAAAAGTGTAGGAAGAAAAAGAGAGAGATGGGTTATGGTCGAGATAGGGTCAGGGACAGACAGCGACTGAACGGAATGTGTTAGTGTTCTGAGAGCACCCCCGGAGGAAGGACAAAAAAAAACCAAGGTGGCGATGACCATGCAGCAGCAAAGTAGACAAAAAAAAAGTGTAATGAGCACCCATGAATGTTCATGTTCCTCTGTGTGCACCCACCTTTCCTCTTGTGTGCCTTAAGAGAAATGCGTGTTGTTTTGTTTGGTCAAGCTTCTCTTTTGTAGAATCGTTGCTGCTGCTGCACTCTGGGGGAGGGACAAGAGGCAAGGAGAGGAGAGAGGGAGGGGGAGGACAAAGACTGGAGAAGGAAAAAGGTTAGGGTGCTGGACAAGAGGGAACTAATATAGGCAATGTGGTGAAAGGTGTAAGGAGTGCGAGAGAGTGTGTTTTGTCCATGAGAAGGGAGTGGGACGTCGGACAGGGCGAGAGCGCTTCGCCCAGTCAGACATCCCCACTCGCAGCCAACCATCCTGGCCAAAAAGAGGTGCCTGGAATAGATACTCATCTCAAAATAGAATCTGGCCTCTGCAAGTCCTTTTTTTACAGAGTACGTGCGAGCGTAAAAAGCAATTGTTGGTTAGGGCGAAGGGTCTTCACCTTTGTCACGTTGACCACAAGCTCAATTAGCATACGATCTTCTTCACCTGTTCCTCCAGTGGTTCATGTGCTGCATCTGCCGCTGTTTTACATTTTTACCACTGATTGTGTCTGGCTTTTCGATCACTGATTGTTCCTGAACATGAAAGGGATACTACTGATAAGAGAAATGGACTGCTCCACCGCTTCAATCCCACGAAACCCCAATAGTCCGTGTGAATCACTGTCTTTGTTGCCCAACAGCATTCCTTGCTCTCAGTCTGCCACTTCTTTGTCTTTTCTCGTACCTCGTAGTGAAAAAAATAGGTCGGCGCACTGCAAAGAGGCGCAACAAAAGGGACAAGAGGACAGTCATTCTTCCCAATGCTTGTGTTCTTTTTGAGCGCCGATGAACAGTAGCCGCAAGAGCTTTCGTGCGGCGTGCAGAGCAGTGCAACCTTGTCCGCCGACACTTGAACTGGCTGTTGTTAGATGAACATGGTGCGCACTCCCGAGCAATCAGGCAAGCCGCCTTTTTTCTTGTTCTACAATGGATTTTAGCCCCAAGCGCAAACCTTATTACCAGAATTAACCGTGGTCATCCCAAAAATACTCTTCCACGCGAACGGCCGCTCACATTCTAACCCATCAGGACGAAGTTCTGTCCCACCTGAACCCCCTCCCATTCCGCCCTCGATTTGCCACAATTGGATCTGTTAGTCCGGCTTGAATCGAGTGGCCAGGGCTCACCGAGACATCCTAGTGGTTATCAGACTCGTGGCCACAGATTTATAAAAAAAACACTCGATCGTTACCTCCAATGGCAACAAGGACTGAGATGGCGCAGTTTCTGTTATTCCTTGACCAAGCACTCTTTTTATTTACAAGTTAAAATATCCAGATTATGTATGGTACGTTGTCTTTACATTGTGAAAGGTGTTAGTTTTTAGGGAAAATATCGTATACAGATTGGTCTCTCTCCCTCTTCGGTGAATGAATTATTTCTGTGCTAGTCGTCAAGTTTTAACCTGTAACACTTGGCGCCCGTGGTGATGTCACTCCTTTATTTGCTGTAGAGAAATACAAGGATAGATAAGAAAAGAGAAGGAATTCAAAAGAGCATAGAAACTGAAGGAGATGTTTGGCGGCTCTGCTTAGAATAAAAATTTGTGATTCTCCTGAGAGTAAGATACTATCCACGGGTTGAATGTGTGGGAAACATCGTTCATCAATGATGGGAATTTATGCTTTTGGGCAACGCAAAAGCGAGAATTCACAGGGAATGTTTCTCCATCATGACATTCTTGAGTCTTTGTGCTTCACAGGATAAAATATTATGAAGTGCTTGGTTACGTCCCAATACCATTGCATATCAATATATACTGTACTCGAGACATTGGAGTGTATATTTGAGTATATGATCCAACCACTTTAGGCTACAGTCACCAATAGAATATATATAAGGATTCACAAGGCTGTGGTTACGGAGAGCAGTTATTCTCCCAGCGCTTTTAGTCACTAAGTCATAGGTGATGAAGAAAAGTAGACTTTTAGCGGTCTTTTTGACACTGAAGCTTGTTGTTTGCAATAGCCCAAAACCAGTGTTGGCGGCACGATCTATTTCGTCGAGCCGTTGTGACTGTACTAGTTTTGTAGACATCTCCATAATCTTCAGAAAACAGAGTGCTTGTGGAGATGTAATACGCCATCTTAGAACCGCACTGCTTTAACTTATCTCTCTTTGTCTGCGGCGCTCCGACAGTAACCCCTCACCCAGAAAGAATCGAAAGGATCATTGCAATACTTCCTGAATACTGGATTGCGTAGCCGTTTCCCCTTCCATCGTTGTATGATAGCATTATTCAGTGAAAAAATGGAAAGTTACGCCAAAAGTATAGTTCGTATATGCAAATAGCTTCCACTACGTTCATACTGAAGTTCATAATCACAGAGATCATTCTGCCACGCGCGCTCCATGTGAGCCACTCCAATCAACCCATGTGCCACAATATTATGGTTACTGTTGGAAAAAACAGGCTGAAAGTGTATTGGGTGTTTGCACGAGAGTTCTCCAAGTAAAAAGTTGTGAGACCTGCTATTGTCCCCCGTAGTCTTTATTCAGTGAGAAATTTAAACGCTAAAGGGAAAAATGGAAAAAAATAAAGAAAAGTTAAAAAAAATATCCTTATACAATACATGAAAAGCGTCAATTCTCCTCAAATTGTTGTTCCTGGTGTCATTGAATACATACCGGGAGGGGTACAGCATCTGTAGAAATCGTAGTCCGAATAGTTATATTTTGGAACGCAAAGGAAAAAAAAAGTTGAAGAGGGGTTGTTAATACACTTTGTGTCCAGTTCAAATTCCTAATACGCCCATTTCCTTTGAACATCCACATCCTCCTTCCACAATATAACACAAAAAAAGAAACGATGCACGTACGACGCGAACAGAGGCGCCGAAGGACTTGGCGGGCAAGTTGTTGCGGAAGCGGGCCTTGACAACACCCGAGTCACCATGGGCGCGGACGACGCGACCCCAGATGCAGCGGATCTTGGAGCCGTTGACCTCACGCTTGGCGCGGTAGACGAAAGCAACACGCTTGCCGAGGTAGAACTCAGTGTCGGCAGCAGTCTTGACACCCTCGATCTGGAGGAGCGAGATGTCGGGGCTCTGGTTGCGCTTGGAGCGCTTGAAACCGAGAACACGACCCTTGGCGTACAAACTATTGAAGTTCAAGATATCGCAAACAAAGATGGCATGCGTGTTAATGTTGACTGGTCCTTTCGGTTATGGTCTAAGCGTATTTGAGGTGTGAAGTATGAGGTGTGATGGAAAAGCTGTCCAGATGTTGGTCCTGACTCTCATCGCCTCATCAACAAAAAACCAACTCCTCCTTGGATAGCAAAAGCGTTTCCTGATGACTCTGTTTCCACCCTAGTGATGGAATCTGACAGCGCGACTCATCCAGTGTTGTTGACAAACTGAACCCAACATAGAGCAACAAGGCAAAACAGTGTTGGTTTGAGAGTGTACAAGAATAGTAAGCCTAGAAGTTTGCATCCTTGCCAGTTTCATCTTTAGATGTAAAAAGGCTACAGAGTGTGCATCACGTCAAAGGCAACTATTGTTGGTTGGTCGAAACAAGGCTGGGTCCTGCACTGCGTTGGTTCTTGCCTCCCGCCTGTTTTCCTAGTCGCTCTTGAGGTGATTGCAGCTTGCCACACAACACTGAACAAATCAGGCTTGACCCACTTCCTTGTCAACATCTTTGTTGTGTGCAGTGTTGTAGTGCCTGCGTAGTTTTTGTGAAGATCGTGCGCTGAATCAGAGTTTCTGCATGACACTCGTGCAAGTGTTTTGATGGTTGTCTGATGTCAGTTGATAGACGGCTCTTTGGTTTCTTCCTCAGGTTGATGAAGTTTGGTATGATGTGCTGCACCACGATGAGGTAACGACCTGCCTCGTCTGTGCTGATGTTGACAGTGCGTGGAGGAGAAGGGAGGACTTCAGCAAAAAGTGATAGCCTCTCCTAGGTGGACCATAGAGTCATAGTCTCCTCCGATATACGATTTTTAAGCAACAGTGTAGCATGGTTGGATTGCCGATCCTGATGACGCCTAGATTATTCAGAGAGTTGGCCCGCATGGTCTCCTGGTGAAAAAAGAACGATCCTGACGATGGATGGTGATGGATGGGTGCCGCATGGTGTGGATTGCCACTGTTCACCGACCGAGACATGACGAGATGATTGTCAAAGGAGAGAGGGCTTACCATAACCCGCTGCTAATAGGATTTTATCACCC
The DNA here is from genome assembly GCA_016098105.1 of Actinomortierella wolfii. Lineage (NCBI taxonomy): Eukaryota > Fungi > Mortierellomycota > Mortierellomycetes > Mortierellales > Mortierellaceae > Actinomortierella > Actinomortierella wolfii. The sequence continues at coordinate 111,908 of JAAAIY010000006.1, forward strand.
GACGCACGTGACTTTCATTTCTCAAGATTTCTTTGAGATTTCTGTCCCTTTCTTGCCCTGTATGCAAGGTGAAGGGAGACAACAACACTGATCTATCCTTCCCAAAGAACGACATCTCCTTAATATCACTAATATACGCTTACAGCTCCTTCACAGGCGGTCAATTGATAACACAGGATCCGATACGAATACATTAACATTGGTGCAAATATTTTAACAATGGGTAACGGTGGCTTTAGAGCCATATTGGTTCTTTAAGAGTGTAATAGCGAGAGGTTGCATTTGAAGGAAATCAGCTTGAGTAATTTCGATCTGATGGGACTGATTCTGTCTGATTGTAAATACATCCAGCCGAGAATCTGCTTCCTTTTCGTAAGAGTCATTATCATTATCCTTCATGGTCACATCCAAGAGGTGTGTAGGAGTGGTGGTAAAAGTGGACATTGCCAGCTCCAATGCCGTTTATTGATGGTATATATTCACAGGGCAAGCGTACCCTTTCGTCATCCATAGCTGGTCATCATCCTGCTTGATGCTGTGCTAACGCGGCCTTTATTCTCAACAACATCCGCTCTTCTGGCGCTGTGGTCGTGTCTTTTGTGAGATTCGACGTAGGGATGAGTCACCATACTGAATTCCAGACCCTGGTGTTTCCGGATCCAGCTGACCAGTCTCAATCTTGGTCAATATTGCTCTGCCGCACTTTAAAAATGTCTCTTCAACACCCTCGCCTGTCAATGCACTTGTCTCGAGAAATGCCATTTCGTTCTCCTGAGCAAACCGACTCGCTTCGAGGTACGACACCTCACGATCTTCCAGGTCCAGCTTGTTCCCGACTAGCATCAACGCAATGTCTGCTCCAGCTAGTTTCCGTGCATCGGCAATCCATTTTGTTATACTTGTAAAAGTACTCCGACTATTGTGTTTGAAATATCAGGGAAGCAAGACAGGTTATTAGCCTCGGTGTGTACAGAATCAGGCGTGGAAAAATAAAAGTTTATCATGCCGAATGACGACCACAGTGGAGGAGGAAGGGGGGTGGTCACGTCTACCAACATACTTTGTGATGTCGTACACCAGGAGTGCACCTGCTGCTCCACGATAGTAACTCCTTGTCACAGATCTATTGAGATAAAAGCACCCCCAAATACATCAAGTTGAGTTCTTTGTTTCCCAAGAGCCCCGTGTCTTTTTTGTTTCTTGTGCTACATGATCATGGCCATTGTCATGTCGATCATGATAGACTGGACATCCCGAAAAACGACATACCTAAATCGTTCCTGCCCTGCAGTATCCCAGATCTGTAACTTGACACGGTTTTTTCCAATGGTGACAATCCTGCTTCCAAACTCTACACCGATGGTGTGTGTGGATCCTTCTTTGACTATGACCATTCGATACAAGCAGAATAGCAGGAAAGTGAAACGAGTCCAAAGAAAGGGTGATGAGCCTCAAAGCTATGATCATTTGCTTCAGAGTGATGCATAATAGTCTCTTTCCGCCATCTGTCCGCCTAACGCATAAAATGCAGGTTACATCCCACATTCCCGTTGCGCCGAACAGCAAGCAAATAGTTCAAAAATATCATCCTTACATTTGTTTTCGACAAATTGATGCAGTAAGCAGGACCTAACATGAGAGGGACATGGAGTAAATGAAACGAGTGTTGAGAAAAAAGAGACAAGTCTTCCGCGGGAGGAGAGGAAATACTCAGGAGACGAATGCAGATCCATATGTTGGAGCATGCTCATGATTGATTGACATACTTGCCAGTCCCCGAGTCGCCTGTGATGAGGAACTTGAGCAGAAAGTCTATGGTGTGTACCATGATCCGAAGGACGAAATGGATTGTTGTGAGTCTCACAGAGTATCAAGGAAGAGGTTGGCCATGATTGCTTGGCAAACAGGCTGTCATCTATCACTCCCTGCCTATTCTCCAAAAATACCACAAACACACACCTTTCGACAATGACAAGAATGTCAAATGCCGAGAAAAAATATTGGTGAGGGTCACATCTCCTTCAATTCCTTATTTTCTTACAACCACCCTCTCCTCCGAGAACAACGGCTCTCTCTGCCTCTCTCTTCCTTTCTTTTTTTGCTCCTCTTTGAAGCTTTTTGGAGATGCGACAAACCCGATTACGCGGGGTTGAAATTGTCAAAGCTAGTCAAGAAGAGTATCGTACCATATGTTGCGTAGGATGACATGGCCACAAAACCACTTTTGGTTCACAGTCTGTCCTCAAAGGTTGACGCCTAAAAGGCAGTAGATATTAGGGTCGAGTCGAGTATTGGATTGGGTCGAGGAGATGAATAGAGCCAGAGGAGAGCGAGCGAAGATTAGACGGAAACAAAACAATAGAGAGACTCTGAGAGAGAACGAGAGCGGGAGAGATCGAAAGAGAGAAACAAGAGGCTGACAGAAAGACTCCGGTCAATGTACAGGACAAAAAAAAATCAACTTGCAACAGAGAGTAGAGCCGAGTGGAGTGAGTTGATAAAAATAAAGTCGCGAAAGTAGCTCTAGACCAGCGAACAAAAAAGAAAAGAAAATAGCAAATACAAGACGTGAATGTATGAGAATGAAGGCAAGGCCGAATAATAGAAAAGGGAAATGGATAGAGACAATGGAGCAGGTGAGAAATGGCCAGGAAGATGTGTGTGGATGAGGAAGTGAGGAGGTGAGGAGGAGGATGAATTGCTGGAGGCTTTTTTTTTCTCCAGAGTCCAGAGGCTCCACGGTCTGCTGAGTTTGTTGGACTTTGAGGGTGGTGCTTGTTAAATACCCACCTTTGTCCTTTTTCTTGTTCATCATCACACACTCTCCTTCCTTCCTCTCCATCCATCCACTAGTACTAATATAGCACCATGTCGCACCAGCAGCATCCCAGCCACGGCAGCCACGACGATGACGACCTCAATCCCACCATGACAGCCGGCTACAAGGTCGGCGAGAAGAAGACTATTGACGAGTACAACCAACTTGACGCCAACGACGAGTCTCTCCGTCGCTGGAAGGAGTCTCTCGGCATTGCCAACGCCGCCGGTAAGTCTTTCCATCTCTTCTTCCCTCAGTTTGCGTTCCCCTCCCCTTCTTCCCTTGCCTGCCTTTCATTGCTTTGGTGGTGTCTCTGCCATTGGACATTGTTATGCGAGACACTCTTTTACATCAAGATGATGGTAATGCTGACCTGTGTGCCTTTTCTGACCCCCTCACATAGTTGCTGGCGGAAACGATCCTCATAACGTCCAGGTTCTTCAGCTCGCGCTCGAGGTTGCTGGCCGCCCTGACGTTGTCCTTGACCTGACCCAGCCTGGTATGTCTTGTCTTCTCCGCGCATGCCCCTGTTCCCCCCAGTGTCGCGCGTTGTTCGTGGTTGGTTTCATTGTATTTTATTCCGACAGCAAACTCAAGGAGCGTGTCTATTTGCTTTTTTATTTTGTTTTGCTCTGGATAGATGAAGAACTGAGGAAGCATCCATTCACTATCAAGGAGGGCGTTGAGTACCGCATGAAGGTCACCTTCCGGTAAGTTCAACAACCAGAATTACGAGATTTAGGGTGGGAAATGGTTCTTGTGTTTGTCAGTACTTGTGTCCTCTGACACGTTATTTTTTTTTCTTCTTCTTCTAAACTTGGGGCTGAATAGTGTTAACAACAGCATCGTTTCTGGTCTCAAGTACTTGCAAGTTGTCAAGCGCAAGGGTATCAGAGGTAAGGACAACCATGGAAGACCACAGGATCTCTCTTTTGTTCTCTTTCTCTCTCCCCCCCCTCCTGCCTGCTGGTTTGTTTCTCTCTCCCTCTCCCCCTTTTCTTTCCCGTTGTTGTCATGCATCGCCCGCCAAAAAACAATTAACGGTTCGATGACACGCACAAGGAAGAGGGAGAGAGAACGAGAACATGGAACCATACAGACATGTTCCTGTGCATTTCTGCGTGCGTACTGACTTTTTTCCTTCTTCCATCGGCCGATACCGATACGGCTCTAGTTGACAAGCTGGAGGAGATGATTGGCAGTTATGCTGCCCAGGCTGAGCCATACACCAAGAAGGTATGTCAGCCAAATGGACAAGAGCAAAGAGCTGATCGGTCTTGTATATAGCCATTTGGCGTACTCATCCAGATGTACTCACCCAACGTTCTTCCTTTTCCAATACTCCAGTTCCAACTTGATGAGGCCCCCAGTGGTTTGCTGTCCCGTGGCTCTTACGATGTGAAGGTACTGTGCAGGAGTCTCACCCCTATGCAAGGCATTGACATTTTGCCTCAAAAAAACATTGGGTATGGTAGTGTATTGTATTTTGTTCCACGATTGGCTAACGTCCAAAAATCGCGTATCTTCCTCCAAACTACAGAGCAAGTTTGTCGATGATGATGGCACTGTCCACAGGGAATGGAGCTGGGTAAGTGAGAGGAAATGAACTTGTGGTTTCTCTACTCTTTAATGGTATTTTACTGTATGCATAGGAAAACAATGGTTGCATGGTATACTGACCAGCACTTGAATTTCATGTTGCGTGTTTTTAAACGACCAGTCGTTCGAAATCAAGAAGGATTGGTAAACCAATCAAACAAATCTTTTTTTCCGCACTACCCGTCCTTTACTCTTCCCCCGATCCCTCAGAGATACCGTTCACCCCTGTCCTCGTGGTGGCTGGTAGAATACACATATTGTGAGAAGCACCTCCATTTTATTAAAGAATGAACCAACCTTGTAAAAAAAGTAAAAGAAAGAGACATTGGATATGGGCAAAACCAAGTTGCCAACAATAATAGCCTGAGCTCTGGAAGGAGCAAAATGATGGAGAAAAAAAGTGAGCCTGTTCCTGAGGAGCTGAATTATGTATTTTTGGGACAGTCCTCAACCGACCAACCAACCATCAACTGCTTTTTTTTTTGTTCCCTACACTTTGCATTCATCTTCCACTTTCCATTCCCCCTCCTCTCTTCTCTTTCCTTTGTCTCTCGTGGGTCTTGTAGTACACCGAGTACTACCCATCTCATCAACATGTCGATGCGAGGTTTGACTGTGTTCATCGCCGACATTCGCAACTGTACGCTCTCCCTAAATTAGTAGACATTATGTACTGTTCAACGTCATGGTTATATGGCTTCTCCACAAAACTATAGATGACTGACGGCTTGATGCACATCTTCCACATGGACTCTTTTCAGGTCGAGTTCGCGAATTGGAGGAAAAGCGAATTAACAAGGAGATGGCCAACATTCGCCAAAAGTTCAAAGGTGAGCAGAAAAAACCTTTGTGCGGAGCACTTTTTTGCAGACAGCGTCACTATCTTCAGGATGTGACAAGTGTTATGGAAAACCCATGCGCGTCTCGACTAACTTGGGTTCACCTTGGCTTGCCTGGCTCGGAACACTTGGAGCAGAAGGCAATCTTAGCGGATACGACAAGAAAAAGTACGTGTGCAAGCTGTTGTACATGTACATCCTTGGCTGGGACATCGATTTTGGACACATGGAAGCTGTCAGCTTGATCTCAAGCAACAAGTACAGCGAGAAGCAGATTGTAAGCCCAATGGCTCCGCTTAGCATCGACGAGGAATAGATGACCACGATATGGAGCACTGGCATGGCTGACTTGGGCAAAACATTGATGCTTGTTCATTGATAGGGTTACCTTGGTATCACGCTGCTGATGCATGAGAACAGCGATCTTGTGCGCTTGGTTGTCAACTCAATCCGCAAGGACCTGGATGACAACAACGAGATTCACAACTGTTTGGCGCTTCATGCTATTGCAAATATCGGTGGTCGCGAAATGGCCGAGTCTCTGGCGAGCGATGTGCATCGTCTCCTTGTGTCACCGTAAGTATATTTTATTTTTCATAAGGCATATATTATATTTTTTCGTCGTCAGCTTGTTGATTAGGTTTACTCAATAGACGACTCTACTACCTCTTATGCATTGCTTTCACAGAAACTCCAAGAGTTTTGTAAAGAAGAAGGCTGCCCTCACCATGCTTCGACTCTTCCGTAAGCATCCTGATGTGATCCCAGCACCAGACTGGGCGGAACGCATAACCAACATCATTGATGACTACGACTTGGGTGTTTGCTTGTCTGTGACGAGTTTGATTACAGCACTGGCCCAGCAATATCCAGAGGCGTTTATGATGGCTGTTCCCAAGGCCATTATCCGACTCCATAAGATTGTAGTCGAGAGAGATTTCTCGGCAGACTACGTCTACTACAAGGTCCCCATCCCATGGCTGCAGATCAAGCTGCTTCGCCTGCTGCAGTACTTCCCACCAACGGAGGACGAGAACCTGGCTGAGATGCTCCATAACGTTCTACAGACCATCATTAATAATTCGCAGGAGACACCAAAGAATGTGCAACACAACAACGCACAGAACGCGATTTTGTTTGAGGCTATCAACCTGGCCATCCACCTCGACTATGAGTCAGACATTGTGCGCCAGGCAACCAACATCTTGGCACGGTTTATCCTCTCTAAGGAGACCAATGTGCGTTACCTGGGTCTGGAGACGATGGCTCACCTTGCAGCTGTGACAGACGAGTTGGATGAGATCAAGAAGCATGAGGAAACAATCATTCTTTCATTGCGAGACAAGGATATTAGTGTGCGTCGGCGCGGTCTAGACTTACTCTTCAGCATGTGCGACATTACGAACGCAAAAACGATCGTGTCGGAGCTAATCCGTTACCTACACATCGCTGACTATGCTCTGCGTGAGGAGATGGTGCTCAAGATCGCCATCATGACTGAAAAGTATGCGACAGAGTACTCGTGGTATGTTGACGTCATCTTACAGCTGATTAGCACCGCTGGCGACCACGTGGGCGAAGAGGTCTGGTATAGAGTCGTCCAAATCGTGACCAACCATGAAAGCCTACAAGAGTATGCGGCCAAGATGGTATTGCATTACATGAGATCGCCACACTGCCACGAGAACATGCTCAAAGTGGGTGGCTACATTCTGGGCGAGTTTGGCCACTTGATCGCCAATCTGCCCGGTTGCTCGCCTATCGAGCAGTTCAATGTCATCCATAGCAAGTTTGGCTTGTGCTCGCTGGCTACAAGAGCACTGTTGCTGTCCACCTATATCAAGTTTGTCAACCTGTTCCCAGAAATCAAGGGTGCGATCCTCGCAGTCTTCAACCAGTATCGCCATGTGCTGGATGCCGAATTACAACAACGCGCTTGCGAATACATGTCAATTGCCACGATGCCAACGGACGATCTCCTGCAGACTGTTTGCGAAGAGATGCCACCATTCCCCGAGCGCGAGGAGAACGCCTTATTGTTGCGTCTGAACGAAAAGACGAGCATGACGGAGGATAAGCGGACATGGAACATTGGTGGTAAGGACCAGAATGAAAAGACACCTGCGAACCTGCTCGCAGCAAAGAACGAGGCGAATGGTGCCAACAGCGTCGCCAATGACCTTGCTGGCCTGCAGATCAATGGCTCGTCGGACGGTGATTCGGCGGCAGGTTCGTCAGCAGGTGTGGAAGGTGCCAAGCCTGCCTCGGCATCTGGACTGTCATCCACCGCTGGCGTTGGAGCAGCATCAATGGGACCAGGAACAATCGGCAATCTCACCTGGAAGGACCAACTTGCACCTGGCCATGAAAAGTGGTACAGCCGCCTCCTATCGACGCTGGACGGCGTCCTGTACGAGGACAGCATTTTGCAGATCGGCATCAAGTCTGAATACCATGGCCACCTTGGTCGTCTGGCGATCTATTTTGGCAACAAGACACATACCCAGCTCAATTCGTTCACAGCCACATTACAGACACCTGAGGGACTGGTGATGACCAACTCGCATACGCTGGCAACGTCGATCGGTCCTTCGACGCAGATTCAACAACTTTACAATATGGAGTGCCAGCAGATTTTGAGCGAGGTGCCAATGATCCGTATTTCGTACAATGCCGGTTCGACACAGTCCATTTATCTCAAGTTGCCTGTGTTGTTGACGCGGTTTATCGAGCCCATCCAGCTCTCAAGTGCCGACTTTTTTGCACGCTGGAAGCAGATTGGTGGCCCACCTCGTGAGGTGCAAGAGGTGGTCAAGGCTCCTGGCGACATCTTGCCTGACAAGATTCGTACGGTCCTGGTTGGCCAACGGTTAGGCATCTGCGATAATGTGGATCCCAAGCCTGGCAACTTTGTGGCTACAGGTGTGTTTAACACATCGATGAGTGGAAAGGTCGGCTGTCTCATTCGCGTGGAACCCAACTGCGAGTCGAACGTAAGTTTTTCTTTTGTTTGTGTTGCAGCGTGCATGGTTTGTCTCGTCTAACGGTATTTTTTTCTTCCCAGAGTTGTTTTCTCTGGCTAACCGAATGCATGGCAACCTTGTTTGTTTCTGAACTTGCATGTAGATGTACCGTTTGACCGTTAGAACGACGTCGGATGTGGTGTCTAAGCACTTGAAGGAAATCCTCCAGACCGCACTCAACACTTCCTTCTTGCTTTCACGATGAACAATGAAGATATTTTCACCAACATAAAAAAAGAGAGCATAGTTAAGCCCTAATCATCCAGACAGAGGAAGAAGAAAAAAAGAGATACCTGACTGGACCTCTCTAAAAAGTTAGCGTGGTTAACTCTAAAGAGCAAAAGATTTATATATGAACAAAAAAAAATCAAAATAGAATGTGTTTGTTGAATGGTGGTGATAGTTTTGTTTTTTGCACCCGATACTTTGCTTGCAAAGAAAGTACAGTTGTAAAGGGACAGAAATGGCACATCCGCCGGGAAGAATGTCGGGAGCAAAGTGAAAGCCAGGGAAAGCTGAATATGGTAAAGAAAGAAAGCTAGAATGAAAGGGAACTGGGGGAGAGATAGGGGTCTGGTATCTGTTGGAGTTGGGGAGGGGTCATGTTGGCGTCGTTTTGAACTTGGATCTACAAATTCATAACCGTTTTCTAGGCCAAATTGAGAACTTGTATGTGTCATTTCAGCCATGCGAGAAAGAAGCTGGGGGGAGGGGGGTGGAAAGGAGGATAGTGAACGACAAAAGTAATATTACGAACAGTTCAGGGGTCCGAAGTTCATCTCTTTTTCCTCAAACGCAAACGTCCTAGCCGTAGCAGTAGAGAGGCCAAAAAGATCACTCACAAAAAAAATGCAAACGCTTTTATGTGGGAAAAGGACAAGGGCTGAAGAAACCCAATGTTGCCTTACCCCCTCGCCCCCTGTTTTCGCGTCGTTCATAGTGCAAAACCCAAGATGCAAAGCATTCAAAGGTAGGGGAGGGGGGTAAATAAGAAAAGGAGAAAAACGACAACTTCGTTACGACGTTTTTCAAATTGAGGGTGAGGCAACCACTTTTAGTTTCATATTCTTTGTCTCGGGCACCATCAACACCCATCCGTTAACTCTTTTTTTCATCAAGTGAGGACCGATAATCATTCTGGGACGGAGATGAACGGACAAATGATGAAAGGGCAGCTGATATGAAGAGCGACGAAGAGTAAAAAGAGAAAGAATGAATTGAAAGAGAGGCCAGGAATAAAAAAGAGCGCGATGTCACTCACCTTCGCACATGCAGCGTTGCATAGAAAGACGGTTGGAGGAAGAGCTGCTGCATAGCTAGTCTGGATGAATAACAAAGAGCCTGGGTGATTTAGTGTTTTTGTTGATGAGCACTATCATGCTTTTGTCTGTCTGTTTCTTTGCCTTGGACCCATCAAACGACAAGCCGCGACAAAAGAATGAGAATACCCAATAGGTGCAGTGAAGTGAAATTAGCAAAGAGTCCTTGGATACTCTGTTCCCGCTGCTGGCTGGGCCAGTGGAAGAGCAGCAGCCAAACACTTTGAAGAGACCTTTGCTCATCATTATTTTCCTGCTCTGGGTGTGTCTATCTGTTCTTGTCTTCTCCCCTCTCATCCCTCTCTTCCTCCCCTTGGTCCAAAGTGTCCGCAAACGCTCATCGGACCGCCCCAAACTCTTTTGTTCGCCATCTCATTCTTCTTCCTCTTTGAACCCTACATTCCCTGCAACCCTCATTCATTCCCACCTTCATCACTTCCCCTTATTTCTCTTCGCAACAAAACGAGGCAACGCACAAGAAAAAAACCATCTTTGTGCAACATCTCTGCCTTTCCTTTCATTTGCAGGGATATCTTGGGGCCCCATACACGAACCTCCCCTCCCTGACAATTATATTTATCCCGGCAACTTTTTTTTGCGTTCCTCCCCCTCTCCCTTTTCCTGCGTACTCCACCTTTTTTTCTGTGCCTTCGTCCTTCAGGAACGAAAGGAAACAAAGGGCCTTGTACTATCATAGGACAAAAAACGAAGGGCAAAGAGGAACCATTCAGTTCGCCCTTGTTTTTTTCTCTATCTCTTTCTCTCTCTCTCTCTCTCTCTCTCTCTCTCTTTCATACCTTTTTGTGCGAGTGTGTGCGTGTGTGCATAACTCCGTATCTGCTATCCCCTCCCTACTTCATTCTCCATTCAACGCAAGGGAAGAAAGACCTTTCTTTTTTGACCGACCTTTTTTAATTGTTGGTGTCGTACTTGCTTGGCCCCCTCCTCCATCTTTCTGCTCCCCTGTCACTTTTGGGATATCATCCAAGTGTCTTTTGTCTTTTTTGTTTTGCCCTCTCAGCCCCGTCTAATACAAGATGTCCGAGGCCAGCCAGACAAACAGCGGTTTAGAGGTCCTTGCTAATGCAACAACAATCACAACAACAACAACAGAGGCAGCAACTGATGCCCGTCCTCCTGTTCCTGTTCATGACGCTTCCATCTCTTCTGTTGCTCACCACCCCAATATCGATACCTTGAGCAACCAGGCTCAACTTGATACCCCTAATCTGTCCCCTAAGACCGCCACACTCCCCGCCCATCTGCATAACACTGTTGTCGACCACAACGGCGACGACGAAGGCAACACCCCCAATTACAACGACAACCACAACACCATGCCCTATCTTCAACAACAGACAGTTAACAGTAGCAGCAGTGGCGACAGCAACAATATCAGCAGCGGTTACTACTCATCTTCACAACAGCAACAACCATCAATTGGTGATAATAACATCATCAACGACGACGCCCTAGCCACCTCAATGTCTGCTACAACCTCCTCCTCCTCAGTGGCCAATGAAAATGACCCCCTGTCAACCGCGGCCCCTGTAAAGGATCACAAACATTCTGATCAGCAATACACGCCATCGTCTTCTTCTTCGACCCCAACCTTGCCACCAACAGCAACCTTTGCGGAAGCTGAATACCTTGGGGAGGATAGCAACAGCAACCAGAGCCCACCATCGTCGGCCAGCGCCAACCCACTCCGTGTCTCTATTCCTCCCAAGCTGACGTCCACGCTCCCGCTTGCCAAGCGGAAGAGTCGTATCGACCCAGAGTCGAGAGTTGGACGGAGGCTGGCAGCCATGGCGGAAGGTCGGAATGAGAATGGCCGAGACCTGGACGAGGTGCCCCCGGCAGTGCCTTCAGTATCAAACAAGAATAATAGTAAAAGCATCGAGGATGACTTGGCCGACCTTCCTGACGCTAGCGATTTCCCCGACTCGTTTTGGGATGAACTCCTCCGTCAGGACCAGACCACCGTCTCACGATCGGCTTCCACCATGCCCAAAAAGTCTGCCACCGTCGTTCACCCAAAAACGCCTACTTCGGCACCCATCACGACCGTGCCTTGGCGGTCTACTTCATTTGTCAACCCATTAACAGGCGCTAGCACCAACACACCCTCTTCTGTCAATGGTGCCTTGAATAATAATACCACTACAACAGCCAACTCGACAGCACCCTCGTCAGCAACCGCTAGCCGTCAGACCTCGTTTGCCAGCCTGTCCACTAAGCCTAGCTTTGACACTACAAACAGTGGAAGCACCCCAACCACCCCAGGAGAAGAGATCAGCGACCCCCAGATGGAGCTCCGAATGCTGCAGCTAGAGCTCCTGCGCACCAAGGATGGAAAGACCAAAGCCGAGGAGGATGCCAAATCTCAGCGTGCAGCCGTCATGTCGCTCAAGACAGAGGTTCAACTCGTACGGAACGTGTTGAAGCGCCGTGAAACTGAGCTAGGCGATGTGAAAGGTATTTATCCTGTAGGGGAAGGAAAGGAAGGGGGGGAGAGGGAGAGTGATGTAGTGTTGCACGTGGGTATAGGAAGGAGAGACAGTGCTAAACATGCTTAACATCACCCCCTTTCTTTTAAACTTGCTTTATAGAAATGTCGAATGCATACGAGACAGAACTGGCAGGACTTCGCAAGAAACTCGAACAGGCAGAGCGACAGTTAGCTAAAGGCAATGGAGAACTGGAAGCCAAAATCCGTGCATTGGAGCGTCTTCGGTAATAGACATGTTTTTTGATGTCTAAAGAACGATGGTGTTGCGTTTGAAACCAAAAAGCTTGACTTGGACGACTAACCGTCTCTCTCACTCTCTCTCTCTCACATACCCCCTTTATTTTGTCACTACAATTACTTCCCTCCAGAGATGAGAGTATTGAGCGCATCAAAGTATTGGACGAACAACTCAAGACCCTTAAGACGAAGCTTGCGGAACTGGAGAAGAAATATACCGAGACGGAGAAAGAGAATAAGTGGATGAAGGAGGAGCTCGAGGAATTGGCACCACTCCGCGAGGAGCTTGAGAAGCGCAAGGATGCCGCTGCGAAGAAGGAGGCCGAAGAAAACGCCAAAATCCAAGAGCTCACATCCCAAATTCGAGATCTTGAGGACACCCGCGACTGCCAGGCGGCCATGATCGAAGAGCTCGAGATTAAACTCAAGACTGTCGAGACTGAAGCCCAAGAGTTTAAGAGCAAGGCCGAACTCGAGTATGAGGCGCTGTCGGAGGGCTTCAAGGAGATTAAGACACGGCGGTCAGAGGAGATCAAAGCCCTGCGGGTGGAGCTGGAGCAGCACAAGTTGCAGGAGCAGATTATTGAAAAGCTGCAGGCAGATATCGATCAGCTGCAAGAGGCCCTCAACACGATTGCTAGCTCGCACTCGACCGAAAATGCTCGACTGAACCAAGTCACAGCCGAGCTGAATGAAGCCCTGGCCGAGAAGGATGAGGAAGTGCGGACAGCCCGTCAGAACCTGACAGAGTTTGAAGAATCCCACAACCGTTTGGTCGCTTCGCTTCAAGAGACGTTGGCAACCATCAATGAAGAAGCGGAGGCTGCCCGCAAGTCGCGTGACGAGGCTGTCGTCGCGCTCGAATCTCTGCGCGAGGAGCTCGAGGCTCTCCGCCACACTCTCCCCATCAACCAGAAGCACATGTCCCTGAGCCAGTGGTCGGAGGAGCAACAAAAATTGCAACAGGAGCAGCTCAAGGTGATCCAGGATCTCGAAACGAAGGTCCATGGACAGGTCGATGGCGTCAAGGAGGGTCGGCAGCGTGCTGAGCAGCTCGAGGCCAATACCAAGCGCAAGAGTCAGCAGCTTGTCGAGATTTTGCAACAGCACTTGCAGCTGAGCAACGCCTTTGTCTCGTCTCAGACGGCTGCAGAGGCAGCAGCAGCAATGCCATCGCAAAAGACGGCTTCCTCGGTGAAAGAGCCTCTGGCTCGGCCACTGGCTTCTATTCCAGTCCGTACCATGCTTAACTACCTCACACAGCTCCGAGCCATTGCTTTCGAGGGTAAGACTCTTGAGCAACAAGAGGATACAGAGTCGAGCGAAATGGAGGAGCGTCTCAAGGCCTTCTTGGCAACGCTGGATGACGATGCCCTGATGGAGCCATGGGCGCGTGAGAAAGAACTCGAGACTGAAATCAGTCAGTTGCAGAGCAAGATTGAGGCTCTCTTGTCCGATGCAAAAGATCTCAAAGAGGCCCATGCGCGCGAACTTGAAGAGGAACGCCGTAAGCGAAATGCTTCCCTCTCCTCCGATGAAGAGGCGGATGAGGATCGGATAGCCCAGGAAGCCGCTCTGACAGAAAAGACGAGAGAGCTTCAAGTGAAGGAACTCTTCCTTAAGGAGCGTGAGGACTTTTTGGCCGCCAAGGAACAAGAAATCCAACTCTGGGAGCAAGCGCGCGCACGACGCCAAGGAAGCAAAGATGGAGATGATGCAGACGAGCAAGATGCCAGTGGACGACATCCGGTTGGCTATCCTGCCACGCCTCCGCTTTCTGCTGGCGTGTCGCCGGTTGGATCACCCGGCAATCATGACTTGTTGTCAAACCTGATCGCAGCCCACCGTGAAGAGCGATCTCAGACTCTTCCATCGGCCCCGAGCGAGTCTGGCGATTCTGACTTGGAAGTATCCGCGGTTGCCAACCGTGCTACCTCTGATGAGGAAGACAAGGCGACACAGCAGGAAAAACTTATTGCTGAACTGCAGGCCAAGATTGCTCAACTCGAGGCTCAGGCACTTCAACAACAAGACGGCCAGCTTAAAGAGAAGAAGGAGGATAACGAAAAAGCTGTCACTGTTCACAAAGATGTTGAGACTGAAGAGAGCAAGGAGAAAATGGCAAGCGAGACAGCCAAGAGCACATCAGACGAAGAGGACATCCAAGCTGCATTCCCCTCGCCTCCTCAGCGACGGACGCGCACTCGTCCTGGTTCGATCCCTCGCTTGTCAGTTGCACCTGAGGGCTCTGGATGGCGGGCGAGCACCTATCTCTCTGGCCTGGAAATTGAGAGCATCTCTTCCAATGGCATCCTTGGTGGACCAGGTCTCCACGGCGCTTCGTCGGCTGGCAATCAAGCCAAGATTGAACATCTTGAGAATGAACTGGCGCTGATGAAGGACGAGAATCATGAGCTGCTCGCGCGACTCGAAGCCATTGAAGCCGAGCTAGAACTTGCACGCGCCCAACCGGCAGAACTTGAGGAGCAACTGGCCATCATCACCGAGACCGCCGAGCGACAGGAGGCTGAGGTTGAAGAGTTGCGAGCACAGAACCACCAGCAGAGTGGGGCACTCGACCGTCTGCAAGAGGAGATCATTGAAGCCGAGAATCAGATCCGCGGACTTCAAGGACTCAAGCAACAACTTGAGCAACAGATCGAACAGGAACGTAGGGCTAAGGACGAAGCCATCCGCGCCCAAGAGCACCTGAGGCAACAGCTGGAGGAAGAAATGCAGAAGAAGAAGGGAGGCTTCCTTTGCTTCTAGAGAGGTGCTTATTTGTTTACTCTCCATGTGGTATTAAACATCTATTCCTCGGCCCTCGTTCTCGTATTGCTCATTTTTTTTGTTCTGTCAACCGACACTCCAAAAAAGAACGAGAATCGACTCATCCTCTCTGTCCTTTTCATGTCCATATATCATTTACAATGTTATTTTTACTATTGTTGCAAAATATAATCTTAACAAACAAGGAAACACGGCCTGAACGCCCCTGAAACACAACACTGCTCAATTTCAATCCCCAATGAACAAAAAGGCACAAAACAACAAACCAAATGGGTATGTTTCCACATTTTTTCTCACATATTTTCGAGATGAAGAGATGGAAAAAGGAGGTAAAGAAGCTCTCAAAGTAAAATTCAACGTGATCATGAAGAAAATTAGGTTAATGATGGAGTAGGCACGTCTCCGTTGTTGGAGAAAAGAAGAAAAGGCGATGTATTATTTACACGAGTATGCATTACCCAGACAAAAGCGATGTATATTTATACGAGTGTGCATGGGTGATGCACATTCTCTTTTTCTTCATCCATCAACCATCACCCTCCCAACATTGCATGCCACTCTTTGCACGCCTGGGTTCCCTTTCACGAGGGCGGTCCCACAAAAAACCACTAGCAGAAACTGGAGAAGAAGTAGAGGGAGGACTGACACACAAAGAGGTTCTCCACAACGAGCAGCATCGACCACGCCAGCAGCACCGAGCCCTCGATATACCAGAGATCGTGGAAGCCATCCTCAGCTATGTCGTTGCCACGCCATTTCAGACTATCTCATCTATCTCAGACGTTCTTGAAGTCGACACATCAATGCCTTCAAGAGACCGCAGTTCCACCAAGTGTCTTCAAGCCTTGCTGGTCTGTAAGACTTGGTTCACCATTGGGTCACAGTTGCTGTCCTGTAATTTAAATTGGAGCAACACCATGGAGACCGATGCCGAGTGGATAGCGAAACTTGTTCGATGTCGACGACTTGTCTGTCGCTTTGAGACGACAACCTACACTGACAACAGCAGCAACAAAGCCTTCCTTGAGGAAAACTGGTCCACCTTCTCCCGCTGCCTGCACGAAATCCTTTCTGACACACCCAGTGCTGATCCATGTCAGGCACGCTGGCCACGTCTTCGTTTTGGAAAGATTTCCAGTGAGCTGTGCGTGAGAGGCCACTTCAAGTTTCACATTCACCTGGCCTCGCTGCTATCGATTCCTATGCTGTGCCAGTCCATCACCATGCTCGACCTTCACTTCAACAATTTCGACACGATTGACCCCACCCTCTTTTTCCATGGCACGCCTTCGAACACGGCCGCAGCTCCTATTTTACCCCTACCCAATCTCCGCCACCTCTACCTCCACAAGGTTTTCATCGTTGAGATAGACCGGAACTGGCAACTGGTCAAGCCATCCATCCTCTACAGCCTCAGCCTTGAGAGTGTTCGTATCGAGCGAGTACATTTTTTCACCTTGATGAAAAACCTCTGTGGTCCAAAGCTGACGCACCTTCGACTCAAGAACATTTTTATACCAGACTCCAGCCCGACGCTCTTACACAATTCACCCATGGGCGGCATCCCTTTCCGTAACGTGAACAACCTAGCCGTGAACTGTCCGCAGCTGAAATCCTTAGAGGTAGATCACTCAACCACAGTCAAGATACTGGATGGTGCGAGGGCACTGACGGATGCGTTCCCAAATGTTCAAGTGGTGCGCATCAACAACTGGAACTTTTACTACCATTGGGTCAACACTACCCCAGCCGTGTCATCATCATCATCATCATCGCCCACCGATCCTGCGGCGTCGCCCAAGGAAATATCCGGAAAGCTGGCCTTAACGCGTATCGACATCCGACACCCCAACTCCAATACTGTCAAGTTTGAACTGCCGGAATTTCGCAAGTTTATGCACGACTCTACCAAATGTCAATATTTGCAGGAACTCACGGCTTTGCATCTCGACATCAGTGTCGATCTGCTGACACCCAATATACCCTGGCAATGCCGCCACCTGCAAATCTTACGCCTCGGGTTTTCGGCACCATTGTCATCATCCTCATCATTTGCTACAGTAACAGCACTCGACACTACGCGCGAGTCGAAGGTAGCTACTTCACGTCGTATTTTTGGATTCATCACGACAACTTTCCCTAGTCTACGCCATCTCACCGTCCGCGGCCCCATTTGCATCTCTGAGACGGCCGGAGGATTCTGCTATCTCAGTCGGCTTCGGTCGCTCGAGACTGTCACGTTGCGTGGCAGCGCAGCTTCGCTTTGGGGTATGGACAATGGCAAACCAAAAAAGTCACTGACCACGACAAATGGAATGGAAGAGCCACGTTGGATGCTACCAGAGGTCAAAGCGGTGGACAGAATTCGCAGATGTGGCAGTCTGCGGCAGTGTCGTGCGCTGACTGAGCTGGACATGTTTGGCGGCTTCTTTGGATCAATCGATGGCAAGGAAATGCTCTGGCCTAGCAATAAGAGTGGCAGCGGCAGCGTTCAACTTATCAGCGACGGGGAACAGATGTTTTATGACAGCAACATAGAGACATTTAATCAACCATGCGAAACATCAATTACCGAAGGCTGCAGTTGGGAACGGATGGAGCGTATCTGTTTTGAGCTAACAGACTCGTACCCACTCGATCAAGCCCCTGTTTCGACTAGCCTGGAAATGATGAGGAGCCTACGACCAGATCTCCACTTTCATGCTTGTCATGTTACCCCATAGCCATTTTGTAACTTACATATAAGATCCCTGTCGTTCGTATTCACTTATATATGGTACATGAGAACAGATACATACCTTCAGAGTTTCTTTTAGCTAACAGTCAATACTATCTCTTTATCTCATCTGTGAGTCGACATGACGGACTGTAATATTCTTGGTCATTATGCTAGGCGGACCGCTGTTGGAACACCCCTTGACATGGCTTGTGCACTACAAATAGGCTTATGCCTCGCAACATGGTGATAATCTGCATCGTCTTTGGACTGAACCAGAAACTGTGCATCAAAAAAGGAAAGTGTCATAGAGCTGTCGCATGCTTCAGTCTCTCTGGTGATTTTTTAAAGTCATGCATACAAAAAAAAGCATATCACTGTATTCTTTTCACACTTGTTCCATTCTTTTCTTTGTCCACACTATTGTTCCTTTCTGGCGGTCGCAGCAGATTGCCATACAATCTGACTTGTTTTCTCTTCTCTCAGCTGTGCACGCAAGATTCCTTTCGCGACATCTCTTCTATTCTGGCGATATCTGAAAAAAAAAACTCACGCTACTCTATTTCACCTCCACAGAGTTATGGACACCACCATCACCAAACCCAAAGTCCTCAATTCCGAAGGAGACATTCCTTCAGCACAGTCGAGTGCCATGAGCCTGTCCAAGGCCCTGATTATCATGCGCCAGTTCATGCGCGAACGTCATCACCTCGACTCGATGTGCCACGCACTCTATGTTCGTCCTACAACAACAATGCAGGCCCATACCAACGGCGTTGCCGATGCAGGTAATCAGGTCAAAGCCATCGTATTTTAACTATGCAAGGTTACATAATATTGAAGAGCAATATACGTCCTAAATTTCAATAATATGATATACTTTTTGGTGATCGCGGTGTGATGGGATGCTTTTTTTTAAACTGATCTGTATATCACAATCTGCTCTGGCTGCACCACCAATGAGCATAGCCGAAATGCAGTGGGTTTCGTTTCCCACTCCTGCAGTACTAGGCACTGTTGCCTTACAGGCCCGAATGGCCAACCTTGACCTTTTGGTTGCCATTCTCAGGTACCCGAATCTCCGCTACTACATTTGTCGTCTAGCACATCTCTTTGAAGTGGCTCTGGCCACAAGACCATCACCAACAGAACCGGCTTTGCCCGCCTGGATCAAGTTTAGCAACGCAGACGAAGCTAAACTCGCTGAAAAGCGCCATCAGGAGCTGATTGATTTGCAAAAAAATATGCTCCCTAGTCTGCCCGAATACAATAAGGCTTCTCGCATCCTATTCCACCCAAACAAAGTGCAACCCATCCAGCTGGACACTGAAAAGATGACCTGGGTCCTCGAGCAGATGCGCGATCTTTTCCATGCACTGGCACTCGACAAGGACATACAGCCGTCACTGCGAAAGATGTTGAAACTTTTGGGGAATTTGCCCGAGACTATTGCTGAACATCTGATCATTCCAGTGGACGATGAAAGACGGCGCCCTGGCAGGAATGGTGGTGTGACTGACATTAGAAAGCACAGTAACCGAAGCAACGGCATTAAGAACAATGGCGGAGAAAATGGCCAAGGTTCCCAAAAATCTAATGGCCAGAGAAAAAGTACCAGTAATGGCGCAAGTCATGGTGAAAATAATAGCATACCAAGCTCGGGGACATCCACTGCGACAATGCCAATAACTTTGCCCAGGGAAGACCTTTTACTCAAGATCTTTCCTCGCTGGGATGTGCTGATGCAAGAGGTGCGAAACATTGTTTTGAGTACACGCAACGACGAGACATTTAGGTACTATGCAACACAGTTCTTCCGGGTCATCAACGAGTCGATGACTAACCCGGAGTACACCCAAAACAGTGAGTATATGCTTATCATTTCCTACTGTCTCGAAAATATGCTGCGGCTTCTCTGGCTGCCTCGGTACCAAGGACCCATAATGCGTTTGATGCCGTCGATGGTCGCATTGGCCGATCAGCTTTGGCTCGACGGTGGCCGGACTGAAGTGAGCCTAGCCTTCGAAGATGGGCTTGCCGCGATGGTTAATGTATTGCATCAACACAGAGCTGAGGTGCCTTCAACAACTACAGCAGTAGCGCCTCTGGTTGTCGGCCGTGAAGAATCAGAAACGACTGATCAAGATAGGGGCCATGTGTCTCATCCCGTGACAACTTCTCGGTCGCTATTCAGCATCGTCTCCCTGGTTGAAACGGCCGTTGCACAAGCCGGATTGGCCAAGCAGCCAGTATATTTGCCCAGCATTGATTGGCAAAACAATGACTCGGAGCTTATGCTTGACAACATTTGTCTCGAGTTTCCAGAAGCGAATGCCCATCGAATGAGTATCTCATCGCATGTTACGCACAGTACTGGCGAATCACCTCGCTGGACTATTAGCATGTAGGAGACAGAGGGTCTACGTTTCAGCATAAAACGTGTTTATGTTGTCACTTAAAACAAAAAATTTCGCACAAATATTAACCCCTTATTTATCGTACAAAAAATAACGCGTAGGGATGGAATTATGGTGAATATCAGAAACATGCGGTATTACTACCAGACGAAAAGTCTGGGCGGTCGACGCACACGCGACCTCGGCGAATGCCATGTTCTCATCCCTAGCCAAGGCTTACACCTAGATCTCATTCTGTCTCTCGGCAGCCTTCCCGAGATAGACCCCACTATGATTTCCGCCCTTCGCAACAACCGTGCTCAGATCTGGGATCGACTTCCCATCGGTGAAGGCGTCCTTCACGACCTCTTCCTAGAAACCTCCAGCAGGGACACAGCCAAACTTTCCCCTCATCCTATCTATTCACGACCATTCGTCCCCTCTGCAAGCTCTCATGAGCTCAAGCAGCAGTCGCTCCATGTTTCGGTCACCCACCCGATCGAACATCAGCTGACCCTCTGGCTGCGTCGTCTTCTGTATCCAAACTGGACTCCCTCAATCCAACAACCTCAATTCTTCTCTCCATTTCGCACTGTACATCTGCAGCTTCCCCCAAAAAAGCCCTTAAACAATGGTCGCTCTTGCCGAACCTCCAGTGTTCGCGTCACACGTACCGCTTCTTCCAGCTCGAATAGCAAAGTAGACACTAGATCACCTGTCATGGTGGGCAGCCCCCATCAGGGTACCACAGCACATCATACGGTATCAAGAGCTGCTGTTGCGAACGTTAGCAATGGTGGTAATGGTAGCAACCATGCCCGAAGCTCTATGGGCGCCGAGACTTTTGAACAGAAAGCAAACACCTCTTATCCTTCACTGGTATCACCTGCTGGATTGAGTTACCAGTCCTCACAAGGGGTTGCTGCAAAGTCTATGACACCGGCCACTGCATCGGGGCTAACGCCAAAAGGGGCAACAGCAACAACAAGAACAGCAGAGGTAGCGGCAGCGCTCAGCTTAAAGTCGGTACAAGGCATTGAGCTGGTCAAGATCGAGTCGTGCAAAGTGCAAGTACGTCAGATCAAACTCGACTTGGTCGAGTCGCGAAACATGCTTAGCAACCTGGTGATGCGCCCTTTGTTAGAGTTTCGTATCCGCAAGATCATCGAGGACCATCTCCACCAAATGTTTGTCGATCTCGTCCAAGCTGTCAATACTGGAGTCACAGAGGTAGTGCGTGCCGCTGAGGCTATGGAGCATGAGTGCGTCGCTGCTCATGCTAATGTTAATTGTAACCAGAGGCCAGCTTCCAAATAGTCAGACCATGTCTTCCAGATCCTGATGTGATCGCTTGCCGCCGAACGTATGCTGTAGTATTCCATTCTTTCCCCCCCCCGATTCTTCTTCTCCGGTCATCTGCTACTCACAAAAAAGTGTCCAATACTTCGCAAGTGATCTTACTGACAGTAGTCTATACTCGTAATACGCAACCAATACAATCACGGAAAAAAGCCACATAGTTTGCTCCATGGTGTTCATTGTTTGTATTTTCATTTTTGCTTTGTCTGGACGTGAATTTCAGTGCTAATATACAAAAAGAGAAAAAATAATTGCCTGCAATTGCTTTTGGTGGGATACAAAGGAGAATTGTTGCACAGATGTAATTGTTGCGATTGCTTGCAATAGAAAAAGAAAAAAAAAGACGATGTTGTTCAGTGAAGAGGCTTCCGACCGAATCGACGCCTTGCTAGTTTGGTGCCAGTGGGCATGGGTGGTGAAGATGCACGCACTGTTTCTGACATTTCTTCTTCAAAGACGGCTTTCTTCGCTCGCAGCTTGCGTTTGCGCTTCTTTGTTGGTGCTTCTTCCCCAATTTCTCTCGCAGCAGCAGCAGCAGCTGCTGAAGTGGCTGCATCACCATCGTGGCTGCCTTCTGCTGCCTCCACAGCATGAGAGGAGCCATCTTCGTTATGAGGATCTGCCACTGACACGCCAGCGGTAGTCCTTTGTTCTGAATCATTGCTAGCGCTGCTAACAGTGCTACTGACACTTGCACGCCGCTCAAGTTGTTCCATCATATTGTAGAGAGCATATGTGTTGCTGCTGATCCTACGATTCGAGGATCGTCGGGACTCGCTCGCTCGACGCTCGTCTTGTTGATCTTCTTGTTCCAGCTCCATATCGTGCTTGGGCGAAGGAGATGACAAATGTACCGAAGACTGTCGTCGGGGAGATGGGGGCAGATCAGCAACGTCAGCAACATCAGGGTCATCGCGGGGAGGAATGCTGAGACGTCTGAAACTGTCTTCGAGCTGTACTGGCAGCTGCAGCTGCTCCTGTTGTTGTCCAGACTCGTCAATTAAACGATTCTCGTCATCAGGCTCCTTCTTGATCAGGAATGAGTGCCGGCGCACAGGGATCTCAATCTCAATCGAGTGTCGACTGACACTAGGAGCACGATAGCTAGATGAACTGCGGAGGCTCATTCTATCGCCATCTTCCATCCGTTTGGGCAACTGTTGCTGCTCCGGCTCGGTGTCTTGCTGGTGTTCGACCTCACCCCAATGACTATCATGGCTCATATTCTGAGTTTGGCTGCTGATAGGTTCTGTCAACGAGCGTGTCCTATCTATCGGAGTAATCGATCGCCTCCGTGCTGACTGTGTGGCCAATGACATGCGCCTTGCATTTGCACTCGTGCCCGTACTCCGACGCCTGTCAACTTCCTTGCCCTTTAACTCTTGCACTTCTGGTTCGGGTGTGGGTGACGATAGCTTGGGATACAAAGATCTCCCAGCAGAGCCAGTGGTCGGTGACATTGATGGAGACCGACGCTCACTCTCTGGAATATCGCGTAGCAAGAAACTGAGTCGGTGGTCAAACGTACTTTTAGGCAAGGAGGGGCAAACGTCCTCCAACTCTGAATCCTCACCACTACGGGCAGACGAAGGCAGCTGCAAAGCAGACGTAGCTGTTATCGTGGAAGAATTGTTGGGTTCAGGAGTAGTCTCATTCGAAGACTCAATTATGGTTACATCGAGCTGGGTGGAAACTGATGATACAGCCTTCATAGGCGACTTAGCCTCGATTTTAATCCTTGACTTGGTCATATCTTCTTGGCGTCCCACTCTTGTGCTATCATCATGCGTTTGTAGTTCTTCCTTGTCCTCATCTTCATGGTTTACTTCCTTCTCAATGCCAGGCTCAGGGGAAGACTTGGACACGTTAGGGCCACGAGAAGCTGGTTCCTGCGGTGATAAACTGCGTTCTGGGGCTAAGGCTTCTGTGATAGACGTACAAACTACTGGAGAAGTTGCTTCGGAGGTTATTTGTGCGCTGAAATCACCTTGTGGCATGGAATCTGTAGATCTCTTTGCATGAGGCTCCTTACTTTGATCATGAGTCTCCGCCATGCCTGTGATTGGTAATATAGGCTGTGATAACTGGGGATCTCCAGAAGCTGCAGACGGCTCCAACGACGCATCAGCGGGACTTGCACTAAATTGTCGTCCATCCACCTTGGGTGAATACAACCGGTTGTCTTCAAGGTTGCGTTGTCCAGATGTTTCTGGGCAGCTCATGCCAAACCTATCTTCCTTATCACTTGCATCGTCCCTTTCTTCCAGCTCCTCTTCGTCCTCCCACTGACAGCTAGAGGGAACACCCCCTTCCAAGCGGATTTTCTTGGAAGCAGGACGAGCGTCTGTTGATGAAGTGGCCGAGTGTGAAGGTAGCATATCAGGTGCCGAAATCTCAGTAGCTTCAGCAGTCGTATTGGATGGCAGCACGGGCTCTTGCTCAACGACCATTGGGCTGTCGGGTATTGTCTCAGATACATCCATGGACTCCTCTATATTACTTGAAACGTCGACGGCAGTGATGTCTGGCAGGTGTGTTACATCGACAGGAGCTCGAGTTGACATTGCATTGCCCATGGCGTTTGGCATGGAGTGAATGGAATTAGGAACTGTTGCAGAGATGTCTTCGGCAGTCTCCTGTGCCTCTGCATTCTTGTTTTGCCACTGCCTTGATTCGGTCAATGATATCACTGACGTGCTGTTTTTGGTTCGATTCGTATGAATTTGATCTTCTATTGATAGACTTTCACCTGCTTGTTCTTGCTCTGCCGAGTCTAGTGACTCATTTAAAGCGTGTTTCTGGTCATTCGTAGTGGGTGCTGGTGTAGATGTCGCGTCAATATCGCTGTTTTCCATTGGAGAGTGCTTATCTGTTGATGACACGTTTGCACTTTCTCGTTGTGCAATTTCGCGTTGCTGAATCGCTGTGTTCGGTGTGCTCAAGACCGCAGACGGTGCTGCTTGGAACCACAGTGACCACTGCGAGAGCTGTTGTTCCAGACTTTCAACAACTTTGCCTTGCTCTTGATAACGCTGTTCAACTTCGGCAAGCGCACGATGAGCCCCTTCGATTTCAAGCAATCGGTTTTGTGCCAACTCCTCCAGCTGCTGGATTTTGCGCTGAAGTCCCTGTACAACTACTGCTTCCTCGCTACTCTTGGCACGGGTGATGAGGTCAATCTTACGCCCAATTTTGGTTTCGTTCATCGACGCCTCGTCGTGCAGCCGGCTCTGGAAAAACGCCTCCATACGCTGCAGTCGTCGCTCCATCTCCTCGGCCATCTCCTCACGGATCTCGCTCTCGATGGTGCTGCATCGGTTCTCCGCTTCGAGCCATTTTTCACGCAGATCCTCGACTTGATTGAGTAAAAATGTTACTTGAGGATCCTCTTCTTCATCTTCGTCGCGTACCTTTGCATCACCTTCTTCGTCTTCGTTAGTGGTCATAGACGCTTGTGAGGAGCTAAGGGCAGAAGTACTACTGCTGCCATGTGCCTTTTTGATCGGAGCAACACGCCGAACAAAGTTGCCAGTCTCGCGGCTGCCAGGTTGGCGGAGTGTCGCCACGTTCATGGCTACCGAAGAAAACTTCATTACATGAGTGTTTTCGTCGAAGCTGGTCTCAAATGGGTTAACGTTGACAATCATTGCAGCCTGGCAGTTGGAACGTTCATGAGAACCGCCTTCGAGCGTGCTTTGAAAGAGTTCTGTCAGTTTGCTGTGGCGGAATGGAACGAGTTGCTGAGTCTAGTAATAGATAAAGAGTGACATCATATCGGTAGGTTAGAAATACGTGCTCGATGACTATGTTATATATGTATGCATTTTAAAAAATCAATGAAATGGTAACACGAAGATTGCCATTTTGTAATAATACCTTTCCACGTCGCGTCTGGTTTAATCGTAGTACTTCCATGCACTGACCAAGGACCATCAAGCTGTTATTGATATTTCCTGCTTCTTTTAGCCGCTGTCCAGTGTTATTGGTGTTGCGCACACGCTCTGATCCTGCAAGGTCGACAATTGAAATCCGGCTCACGCTCGTTCTGCCCTTGCGAGCCTCGTCTTCGGCGCTCAGGCCAACCTGAGGAACCTTGATGATTTTGATGGTAAAAATGCAATGGCTACGTGACGAAGACTGATTCAGCATGGTTGAGAATACCTGACGCTGCCTCAAACCCGCCCGTACAACTGCCATGGCCTCCTGTATATTCCGAACACGAATCTCCCGTAGCCCGTGAATGTATTTGTGACTACTTGACGGGTCCGTTTTTAGTGACAGAGTAGGCCGACGCATTTCTTGCCGTCCGAGCATGTCCACTGTAATGCCAGTGGCACCAGGACTACAGTTACTAGAGGATGTTGTGTTGGTCTGTTCAGCTAGCAAGTCATAGATTTTTTCTGTATAGATTTCAGCGATAGACATCCACACAGCAAAGTCCATGCCTGGCGGAAGATCCACAACTAAAAAAGGAAAAAGGCAATATATAAGAATTAGAGAATTGGTTTAGGGCAAACAACTGTATCAATAAATGATTTCTTAAAGAATGATGCTGCCGTACCATGAGTACTTTGTAGATGGCTCTCGTCCCAGGTTGACACAGTCTCGTCAATAAGGTCTCCAGGCAGCCCCGCAATGCTAGAAGGTTCGCACGCTTCGATATCCTGAAATCCAATGGGCCGATACTGCGCCGCTTCGTCCGAGTCACTGGAGACAGCTTCAATGGATTTGAAAATGACACTCAGTGTATGGGGAAGTATTCCTGGATGTTCTTCAGTGCCTAATACTGTGAAAGTCTTCCCTGAATTGCTGACTCCATAGGCAAAGAGGAGAGTATTGTAGTGATCCTGACGAAGAACAGGTATCAGAAGTGGCAGACCAACCTGCTCAAAAACAGCATCCTGAGTTGTTGTTTGCCCAAACACCTTTGTGAATTTGTATTTAGATGGCTCCTTTGAACGCTGTCGCGTCGCCTATATGGGTTGATAAAGAGATATGAATGTTGTGAAATGAGAACCATTAATGTCCGAAATACGTCTTATGGACTGTTGACCAGTTACCCGTATCTCTCCAGTTAAAACTTACGTTTGGCGGTGGCCGCATGAGAATATCCGTGTCGTTAACGAGTTCAACATAACCATGATTAGCTGATATTTGATCCGCTGATAATGGACGCAGGCGGAGATAGGTCTATTGATTGTTGGAAACAATGCTTAGTAACGCGGACATAAATGGCCATGTTTGTTGCGCCACGGGAAAGTAGAGTAATGAGAGCTATAAAGGTGCTTCGGTGAGTACCGTTCATTACCTTAATGGGCTCCAATTCTGGACGATACTTTTCAAGTTGATCGAGTGGTTTCTCCACCTGTGTAAACTTGATCTGCGGCAACTCATCGGACGAAGTAGACGAAGCTGAGAGTGCAGGTGAGCTGGGTAAAGAGAGGTCGCTCAGAGACAAACGACTCTCACGCGAGGACTGGGACTGACCCCGTTTAGGTGTCGTCTGCTTTGGCGTTGGTTTTGATGATAGAATTGAAGAGTCCGAGGTGATGCTACTCGAAGGAGTTACAGATCGTGTAATGAAATGTGGCAGTCCAAGGAGTGGTCGAGGGGTTTGCGACTTGAGAGCCGTCTTGAAATGTGCTCCCTTAGGACTTTGACCAAGACGTGGCCGTGCTGGCGGCAAGAAGACAGAGTGTGTCCTTCCTTTCCGTGGTGGTGTAGTGATGCTGTCTGCCTTGATGGGTCGAACATGGAATACATTATTGCGGTCGGACTTCAGAGGATTGGACTGACCGACCGTTCCCGAGGTTTTCAGCCCAACTGTTGGCGGCCGTCCTGCTGCACCTCTGCTGCTCAGCTGGTTTTTGATACGGCCATTATTATCGGTATTAGGGGCTTGGGGAGTAAGAGGCAAAGGCATGGGGTCAACCCTGAACTGCCTCATTGGCCTATTGGTTTAGAAGGTCAAAATGGGGTGAGTAATGAAAGGAATGAGGAAGTAGAACGCGAAAGATGCGTCAACGTGGAAGTGAACATTGTGATAAAGAGCAAGGGGGGGTATCTGGAGTACCTGGAGTGACGGGGTTGCTTTCCTGGCTTTGCCATGTGAATGAATCCAATGGTGGCACTCATAGACAACTAGCAGTTGGTTCGAGCGAACAAGCCAGCCTCAGGAACAGAGGATCAGATCCCTGAATTTTTTTGGTTCAGCCACCAGACATAAGATGTCCACTCTGATCATGTGACATTACAAACAGTTCAAAGACCTCGGTCCCAGAAGGGACAAGGAAAATGGTGAAATAGAGAGAAGTAAGACGACAAAGGTCTTGCAAAGGGCTAGCTTGACATGGTTGTGTGTGTGTGGGGGGGGGATGATCCTTCGAATTACTCCACCCATCGTCTCACGGTTTTCCCGCTCAGGTAGAACACAATTTTTATTTGTGTCGATTGTAAAAGGACAAATTATTACATATGAGTGAGCAAGGTCTCACTTTCACTTCTGGCTCAGGGAAGGAGTCCCCTGCGGTGGTTGGCGCTGGAGGAAAGGGAACAAAGCGGATAGGTGAACAAATTCACAAGACATCTTAGCAGAGGAAAAACAACAAAATAGTAATTTCATGCGATGTTGTTAAAAAAAGCTTATCGCTGTGGTGGTGTTTGGAACGAGGAACGTGCTTTTGTTCAAAAGATCGTGTGCGACCATGCGAGCTGCCCAGGACGAAAAAGCATCAATAAACTTTACAGAACATCGACCCTTGGGACAATGGACAGATTTTCATGTCACAAGAGCAGCATACATTAAAGGACATTCTCTAAAAGCTTTCCAGAGGATGGAGAAAAATGCATCTCATATACTTCAGAAAGAGAGAGCATTCTCATATATTATATGTCCTTCGCGAGAAGGAACTGGAAGAAAATAGACAACGCGTCCTCAAGGAAAAGAGAGCCAACTTAAGGATGATCAAGCTACTGCGAGCGCAGGGCTGGTGCTTCTTTGTCAAATCGACAGTCATTTTTCACTCCTCGTGCGCCCTTCGCCTCCTACATAAATCACGACGGAAGGCACCCTGCCGTATTGTCTGCTAACCCTCATCAGAGGTCAGACAAAAAACAGAGGGTGGAAGAAGGGGTATGTGTCGCTTGGAAGGAAATGAATTTATTTCCCTATTGTCCACTCTATGCTACCCTGCCTCAGCCAAGACAATACACCAAATTACCAATGCAATGGATATTCTAGCAGCAGCAGCATTGGAGACTGGGCTGAGATTAATAAAGTATGGGTTTAAGGAAGGTGGGGAGGATGGCGAGGGGAAGGAAGAGGAGTTCGTGGCGATGCAAGCAAGAGACACGCCCACCCACAAACACACAACCCTTCACACATCCACGCTGCAAGTGGCGTCCCCCTCGTCGCTGTCACTCACAAAACAACACATCTCCCTCTTATTCACATCAAAGCTCTTGCTACTTTGTCTCCCACATCCACTCCCTTCCCTTTTCTCTTTCCTTTGCCCTCCCTCTTTCTCTGTTCATATGCTGTATTGAATATTTTACCCAAATTCGATCTCCTCTCTCTACATCCTTTTCACCGTGTGTGTTCTCTTCTTCCCTCTCCGCCCTCCCCCCCCCACACCGATATATCAGTTTTCTATCTCTCAATCCTCGTCGTTCGGTAGTACTTAGTAATCTTCTCTCTTGCTACCTTTCAGCAGCCTTGTCTTTATTTTATCTTTTTTCTCTACTTCTGCCACGGAATTGACGTGCAAACCTTGGTGAGAGTGAAAGAGAGTAAAGAGAGCAAGAGTGCGTGTGCGCCTCACCTTATTACCACCTCCGTCTTTCCGACAGTTCTTTTTGCGATCCACATTGTCGTCCACGCATCTTCTTTGCCCACGCCTCATTGCCCAGAATTACTCTAGCCGTTGTTCTTTTCTTCTCTTTCTTTTTCATCCTCTCAATTCTTCTCCCTCCTCGGAACCCTCATTCTTCTCCCTTTCTCATTCACAGCCACTGGACGATTCACTTACAAAACATTAGCATTTAGTTTGTTGCAATTGAGTCTTGCCAGCAGCTACTCCCACGACAACAGGCACATTGCATTTTCAACCTTTTGTCAGAGGCCATTGTATTCGGCCGAGACCTGAATTTTCCTGCTTGTCATTCAGTAATTGCTTCTGCCCATCTTGAGCATAAAAATGACTAGTGCGGGCACTGCTGCAGCCACCGCCGCACCCAGTATACCACCTACAGTTCCAACAGCCACTGCACGTCAAGCAGGTTCCGCAGGTTCCGCAGGTTCGACAACGACGCCTTCTTCTCGGGCTTTGCCCAGTCCTTCGATCCCAAGTCCAAGCTCAATGCCAAACTCAAGCACCCCTGCTAGCTCTATTAATACGCCAACGTCGGGCCAACCCTTCGATGACCTGGATGCCAAAGTGATAGAATTCCGCCAGCGATGGCTTGGAGTCAAGTCGCATCCAGGCCCTGATATGGCGACACCATGTCCAGAATATGTGACCTTTTTGCCGCGGGTAGGCGACCCTTCAACGTGGTACTCCAGTGTGTGGAACATGGGCCAAAGCGACAAAGAATGGATAGTGCCCCCCATGCCTGTCCCACTTGCTGAGAAATATGCGGGCTTCCTGCATGGACATTACGCCAGGTAAGCTGAAGGGCAAAACACCTGCATTCTCTTTTCCCCCTTCACTCCTCGTTGCCCAATTGCTCTGTCCTTTTTTTCCTCTTTCAAGTCAGCCTATTACTTTGCTTTCGCACTTTGAGTGTACACCAAAAGAAAACTCTGGTTGAGAAAAAGGAACATTACCCTGTGGACTATAAATGTGATGTCTATCGTGGATTCACATATGCACCCGCAGGTGCTGCAGAGATTTGTCTCTTTGTTCTCGGTCATATTTTTTTTCTCTCTTTTTGCTCCATCTTTATTCTTTCCAAGCTTCTTGGCCACCTCAAAAGAGATCAATGGAATAGACAAAGGCGCCGAATACTTTTTTTCTAAATGTGGGGTAACATTTTGTGATATTAATCAGTATATATTCCATGCACTCTTGTGTGATATTTTCCCCCCTCGCTATCACTTTCCTTTTGCCCCTGCCTCGTGGGCATCAACAACAATGCCTTCCCATTCCTCTATGTTTGCAGTCGTAAAGGGGATTCTGGTCGACATCCTTCCTCTGCTAGTCAAGAGAGTAACGGTCTTACCGCGGACAGAAACAAGTTTCGTTTCCATCAGGTACAACTCAAAATAAGGATAACAACACTGGCAAGAACCTTCGCAGCAGCAAGGACCTCACATCTCGCCCATACTCACCTATCATTCCGTTTCTGGCACGGCAGAATCCTCCGACACCTCCCCTGGAAGAGATCCGCAAGAACATTGAGGTAAACAAGAAAAAACAAGCTTGTCGGCAACCTTGATCCCTATCGTCGAGCACGGCACACACACAAACAACAAATATTTCTTGCCATGCATTATCCCAGGAACTAACTCAAACCTCTCCCTGCTGCAAAACAAAATGTACATGCAAATAGATGATACGTAGTCTTCCTCCTCTCATGAGCCCTTCTATTCCTACGTGGCCTGAACCCTCTCCTGTACACACAACAGCGCCCTCTGCGCCTACAACATCTTCGGCTGTGCCCTCCAATACCAATGCCTCATCGACTAATACTAATACCAATGGCACAGCAGAAGAAGTAGCACCTGTCCGACGACTTACAGGAGGCAAGCAGCCTGGCAAGGTGCCACACATGCCACCTAACCTTGGCATGACTAGTGACGAGGACGACTCGGATGATTCGGACGCTTTTTCAGATTCTAATCGTGCCACCTCAGACTCGGAGCGTGGCGGCATGAGCGATATTGAGACGAACAGTCGTGGATCCAAGAGTGTTGGGTACTTTTTTTTCTCTCTTTTTATTTTTTCCTGAGCATTTGTTAAGAATATGCACAGCGACACAAGAATACTCATTGGAATTTTCATTTCTTCTCTTCTATGGGTGCTTGATTTAGTGGAAAATCTAGGTTGTCCAAGGAGGCACTCCGTGGAAAGAGACCATCTTCCTCATCACGGGCGTCAAAAACGGTATCAGAAACGCCAAAGAGTCCGCAACACGGCGCGCGCGCAAGGAAATCATCTGCTGGAAGTCATTGCGTCCTTCTCAACAAGAGCCAGGTGGCGGATTTGGCTCAACAACGCAGTGACATGACACTCTCCAGCAACCCTGTCGTGGTTCGGATTAACATTCCTTCCTCCTTGCTCCCAGCCCTAAAGTCGCTTCCTCGGGCCATCGAAAAGGCAAAGGCACCCAGCAAGAAAAAATCATCCACGACAACAGTTTCCTCAAAGAAGACATCAGTGTCCAAATCAAAAAGCCATAAAGATAGATGGGGCAGTGATTCAGACTCTGATATGGATCGCTCAATGGCTGGAACGGCATCAGAGCGCGATGAAAGATCACGGTCTTTGATCAAGAAGAAGGAGACTATCTCTGGACGTACCCGTGTGCCAAGCAAGGAAAGTCTTCGGAGAAGGCGGAGGAGCTACGATTCTGAATCTTCAGAATCGGAGGATCGCAAAAAGTCTAGCCGGAAGATTCGCGAATCAAAGGTACGACGGGGGTCGGACGAGTCAGATGATGACAAAGGCCGCAAGAGAAGCGGAACATCTCAAGACGATTGGTCTACTAGCAGGAAGCGGCGGCGGGATACCTCTCCCATTTCACCCGATACAAAGAGAGGTAGTCTTGATATGTCATCATCAAGCCGACGTGAGTCTATTCTTGACAGCAATGTGGAATCACGGCGGAGGAAATATGACGAACCAACAGAGCGACGTTCGACAGATCGACCCTCGGATCGTACATTGTCACCTGCAGAAGAACGGGCAAGAGATCGCCTACGACGACCCTCTTATCACAGCGCGGATGAGGGTGAACTTGTGGAGCATGAGAAGTCGCACACTTCTGCAGAGATGCGGGAGCGACTGGACTCAAAGAGCGGCGACAAATCACGGACATCCCTACATAGTCGTCGTGAGAGCGAGACCTCAAAGGAGAAAGGATTCTCGCGCGACCGCGATGACGACACAAAATCCTCTCGACAAAGACTACAAGATAGCCGATCGAAGGACGATTCCAAAGAAAAGGATAAAGAGAGGGAGCGTGATCGGGACAAGGACCGAGATGCAGGTTACAGTCGTCGTGACCAGACCAAGGACGACTCTCGCAGCGCTCAAAAACCATCAATTGCTTCGAAGGACCAAGCTCCGTCTTCTCCGAGTCGACGATCAGGACGAGACGATTATCGTGACTCAAAGGCCTCTAGAAGCACTACTGATCGCGAATCTGGAACCACCAGCTCGAACACTTACAAAGACCGATCGAGCAAGGACCGTCATGGCGTATCACGGACGCACTCTCGGTCGCGATCTCGCTCAAGATCACGCTCACCTGTGAGAAACGGGCGCTACGATCGACGAAGCCCAACCCGGGGTAGTGAACGCGACGGTAAATCTACCAGTCGTCGTGACTATGAAGATGATCGTAGTTCTTCGTCACGCCGCAAAACGGACGGTCGGACGCGTGATTCTAGCCGCGATCGCAGTGATAGGCGAGGAAGGAGCCGCGAACGCTCTGGCAGAGATCGTAGCCGATCACCAGACCGAGACTGGAGCAAGGACCGTAAACGTGCACGATCCAGAGACTATACCGAGTCTCGAGATAGCCGCAAGGAAAAGGACCGACGAGGGCGTGGCTCCGTTTCACCAGTTCATCGGAATGAGAAGAGTGCGCATGCAGCACAGGAAAGCAGCAGCAAATCCAGCACGGGTGCACGACATGATGGCGACACCAGAGATAAGGATAAGGATAAGGATAAGGATGGGCGTGCAAGCTCTTCGATATCGCAAGCGCGTCGTCCATCACAAGCTGTCCGAGAGGATGCATCTGCAACATCAGATGCAAAGTCTTCGACACAAGATACCAAAGCGACAGCATCCACAACTGCCAATGGTACTGCTGGTGCATCCTCAGCCACTGCTGCGACATCAGCCTCCACATCTGCTGCAGCGGCAACCCCGAAGAAGACCACAATTTCCATGGCAGACTATCAGAAGAAGCGAGCAATTGCTGTGTCTGAGAGCATGGATACACCAAAGATGACCTCTGATTCACCTGCAATGACATCGTCAAGTTCCATGAACGGCAAGTCATCGAACCCCAGCCAAGATTCTAACAAACCTTCTCCCGATAAGCGCTCCAAGCCTACACTTTCTCCAGAGGTGACCAAGAAGATGAGTGAATATCAGCAAGTTTTTTCTATGTAAATGATTGACTTTTTATTCTCTCGTATCATTTTTGTAAACGCGGACCCTGGGTGTGTGCTTATGTTAACCTGGTTTCCACTTTGGATGAATTTGTTTTCTACGTTCATAGTCGTACTGCAGAAGGCGCCAACTACAAACACACTGCGGATCATACACGGACAAATGGCGACAATCCTCGGTTATGTGCTATTCAATACTTTATGGCGGGCATTGAGTTTATTGCAGCTTACGTTGCAAACGATAAATATCATATGTTGGCGAACCCCGACCGTCCAGATGTCGCTATTAAAGACTCGATCGGTATCTGGGAGACAATGCGCCAGTTCACTACGTCTGTCACACACCAATGCCGTCTGCACCACTTAAATGGCCTGGATGGACTCAGGTAAGCCCACTCAAGTTGTGCAAGACAAAAAATTCATTTCAATGTCATTGAGAAAAAAAAAGGAGAATTGATTCTAATAGTGATCACCATGTTTGTAATTTGTGGCCCTATTGGAAAATAGTGCTTTGCTGGAGCTCCTCGTATACTTCAAAGTGTATAATTACCACATGCTTAACTTGAGAACAACGATGGCGGTCAACAGCAACTTCAAAGCCGATAGGAAGGATGACAAGGACAAGGAAGTGATGGTACCAAAGAGCGTGACGACGCGAATGCTGCAATGCGCGCAAGATTGGACTCACATTTACAAACGTCTAGATGACGTGAAGTCGTTCACGGCATCATCAGCACAAAAGGCTTTCCCAGACTCATTTGCGAAGTACTGCTTGACGGGTAAGGAAACGACCCCTGCAGAGAAATTAGTCCCTGGTACCAACACCCAAAAGCTGCAGTTTCCTTTAGGTCTGCATAGTGACTTGCAGGAGGTCATGGCCTTCGCCGAGTCTGCGCTTCGAGAATTCCAGAAGCGCAACGGTCTCGAATTTGTCAAGCAGACCAAAGAGAACAAAGATAAGGAGTCCAAGTAGCAAAAAGGCAAAGAAAAGAAAAGAAAAGTACGACGTTCTCTCCACATGTATACAAGTCCATTAAACCTACTGTACAGTTTTCACACTCGCAAAAAATCACAAGCCTAAAAACAACAGGGAAAAAGAGGAATTGTTTTTTATTTTATTTTATTGAAAGGCTTGATGTTATTAGAGGTAAATATCATTGCCTGTCGGTGCTTGATATCCGACCAACCGCCGCACAGCAGCATCACGGTCAAGGATGGCACCAGGCCACTGCTCTATCATTTCTTTTTCATCTTCATCCATGTCGCTTTCATCTTCTGTCCGTGGTAGATGATGTGTATCGAGATGCTTTGATAACCGGATCCGGATCGTGGGGCGATGGCGTAGAAGGCGGATGGGATCAAGTTGCTGTTGCTGTTTTTGGCTTGTTGAGGATGATGAAGATGATGATGCTGCTGCTGTTGTTGTTGTTGCTTTGGGATCCCAGACTTCTTCCTCTGTAACTTGTCCGATCTCTGTAAATTGATGCAGGGAGCCCTCGAGTTTACGCTTTAGAATCTCGGCAATTGTAATAGCCTTGGGGATATTTTTGCCCTGAGCCTTGATCGTCAGCACACCTGGCGCTCCCGAGTAATTAAATGAGCGCTTCTCAGTCTCTTTTGATGCTGTGGAGGGCGCCGTCGACGTGGTATTGTTGCTTGGATCCTGTGAAGTCGATGTTGCTGCGGGCGGATCGTTCTCCAATAAGACTTCAAGGCCACGGCTGACATATGTACGAATCTTGCCATGAGCCGAAATGTGCATCACGCCATGACGATGAGTGGTAGACGAGGCATCAGCTCGCGACTTGGTGTTGTTGTTGTTGTTGTTGTTGTTGTTGTTGTTGTTGGAATGTGCTCCCTTCGCTTGTTCTGCCGCCACTCCTTCTGTTGTTACTGGTGTTTTTCCTTCTACATGTTTCTGCAATGTGCTTGGTTCATCATTATCTGATTCGAAACGTGAGCGCTTGGTCTTGGGTCTTTTCTGGTAATTCTCCATGTCTTGTGCGATTAAGCGTGGTTTGGGAGGAGTAAGTGAATATTGGACGCTTTGGGTAAGACAAGAGGACTTGTCAATATGGTGTATGCAATGTACCAGCCAATATACCTTGTATGTATGTTCGATTTTTCGAAACATACTTTAGACTAGTTTCTCTTGTCCCCACCCCCTAACCGCGTTATGTTGCGAAATCAAATGAACAAGGAGAAATTTTTACGTGTCATTTTTTATTATGCTCCAACAAAGAAACAACGTACACGCAAGAAAAGGAAAAGTTGGGGATTCAAACTTATGAAAAAAGGATATAGGTCCTTGGAAGAAACACGCCTCATTCTTTATGACAGGATAGTACGGTAGAAGCCATTAGCACAACTCCCTTTGACTGCAGATAAGGATGGATCACGTAACCCGGAACCAAAAATATACATACACTGCCCATTATGCCGTTTTGTACAATGTGCATGTAGCGGGCGCTACTAGAGCCACGATAATTGCCATCAGTCACAGGATCTTAGTTTATAACAGTATCGTACTTCACCTCCAGTCAACTACTTGCGACTCCTTCGTGTGGTCACTGTTTCGAGACAACAAAGATGTGTAAGCGCAGAGTTGAGCTTATGCAAATCTCTGGTGTTGACAAGGAGCCCCCCTCTCCTTCACTGCTATTCCTCTGTCCGTGTTCGCCATTATGTGACCAATCTCGAGTTACTGTACCGATATCCTAGTCCTCCATCCACTCGGCGATGGTCGCAATGTCGGACTCGTGCGATTGACTCGCCCTCCCAAAGTGTGGAGAGGTTCATTCACCTGTCTATTTCTATCATAAGAGTAATGGTACAATTTCGATATGCGGACCTACAGGAGAGGGGGTCAAAACAACTTGACATTGGATCAGACAACTGTAAATCCACAATGTAGCAGCGA
Source organism: Actinomortierella wolfii (assembly GCA_016098105.1). Classification (NCBI taxonomy): domain Eukaryota; kingdom Fungi; phylum Mortierellomycota; class Mortierellomycetes; order Mortierellales; family Mortierellaceae; genus Actinomortierella; species Actinomortierella wolfii. The sequence goes on from JAAAIY010000006.1 coordinate 148,779, forward strand.
AGTCGCATCTGTGGAACATGGCAAAGACGTTAAATGTGGAGAGCTTCACGCTCCTAAATAATTTCCTCTGGTCCATCGAAGATGTAGCGTGTTACACTTTTTTTTATTCTCAACAAGACTTGCATAGCAGCCACCTGAGTGATCTCTCAAGCATTTTCCAAATATCAAATCAAAAGAAGATGGAAATAGAGATGAAGATCCTTTATTATTCTCTCCTCATACCCTCTCAAGGCCATGCCTAAAGAGGCATGGGATCGACGTTGGTATAGTCACATTCCATGACTATGTGCGTTGGGGATCCACAGAAAAGACAAACGTGCGAGTACGGGCATGAACGGTAAGAGAGAATAAAGCGACATCCTTCAGGCGCCACATTGTGCGACAGACATGGCCGCTTGGGTGTGCTAGTCTTGCCGTCCGCCGAAGACTCGCTCGCCATTGACGATGCTCCTGCCAGTCCATCGCCTGTCGTTGCTGCTGCTCCTGGTCCCGTCTGTGCCATTGACATGCTTCCTACTCTGCCTCCTGTTGCTGCGGTTGCTCCTGCTGCTGCCTGGTCGAGTGAGCTGCCACCATTTGAATCAACTTCCATATTCATGCTACTATTGCCACTGCTCCCTGTGATGAGATTATCATGTCTTGTGCGTTGCCAAGCCGGTGTTGCCGAGCCAGCGGCGGCTGTGGTTGCTAGGCTTCCAAGGCGACACATGAGCTCGCGTGTAGCCTTCATCATACGCTGCATCTTTGGGATCTGATCATCTTTGAGCTCATTTTTCATCTCATGATGCATCTGCGCCAATCGTAACTCAAAGTCTATCTGTGCCCCCAGCTGCGCTAGTCGAGCATCCGACTCGAGCGCCTTTGTTGTACATTCTACCAACTGGGCGTTCAATGCTGCGTACCGCTGCTGTAGCAGATCAAGGTCTGCCTGGCAGCGATCCATCACCTCAAACGCCAACTGCATGTCGCTTCGTACCACGATTCCTTCTGGTGTAGGAATCATGTTCAGTCCATGGCTGGTGTGGTACTCCGTGCCTGTGGATCGCAAGCCAGTCGACATGCCATGTACATTAGCCGCCGCTCCAAACGTTGCTCCTGTTGGCGACGCCAACGCCCGGTCGCCCAAGAGGGCATTCAGACGATTCACAGACGAAAACATGATGCGATCGTCGCCTTCGCCAGACGCGGCCGCTTGCATGGCGACGCTGCCACCATCATGTTCGACACTCGGTACAGACGTGAGGTACTGCTTCCGATTAGCTCCTGCAAAAATAATGGGAGCATCTTGGCTGGGCGGACCTGTAGTACTTTGCTGTGCTGGCAATGTAGATGCTGTCGGTGGCACCAAAGCTGGCATACTTGTATCGCGGGGAGAGGAAGCAACTGATGATACTGATGGGGTCGACGATACCGCTCTGGTTTTATCTTCTTCCACAGATACACCTTGTTGCTGTTGTTGTGGCTGTTGATGCTGCTGTTGTTGCTGTGTTCCATCGCCTGATCGGACTGATCTACCATTGTTCCTTTCGCGTTGATCCCTTGCGTCATTGTCGCCTGTTCGCTCTCGATCTCGAGATTCCCTATCCCGCAGTTCCCGTTCGCGTTCGCGTTCCTTGATGTCCCGGTCTTTATCACGCTCACGTTCGCGCTCACGTTCTCTGTCGCGATCACGTTCTCGGTCTCGATCGCGCTCACGTTCACGTTCACGTTCACGATCACGCTCTCGATCACGGTCGCGGTCACGATCACCGGTACGTACAGAATCCCTATCATATCTCGAGCTACTTCCTTCCCGTGCAGGACTAGGTCCACGTGAGCTGGCTGACGAACGAGTACCAATGGCAGAATCTCGATCGCGGGGCGACCTACCATATGCATCACGATCACGATCACGGTCACGGTCACGGTCACGGTCACGGTCACGGTCCTTTTCCCGGTCTCGATCTCTCTCTCGGCTCGACGGCGTGTTATTATTATTGTGGATATTATTGTTGTTATTGCTGTTGATGTTGCTTGTGCTGGATAACGAATGGTCAAGTTTGGTCCGTTTGCGATCAGAATCGTTTTCAGATGCAATTCGAGCTCTACCAGTGGCAGGTGAAGGCGGCGGGGACGAACGACGAGAGTCTATTGAAGACCGAGGAGTAGTGTCTATGCTTGTACTATCCCGACCTTTGTTACTAAGTTGGCTACTGCTGCTCGTTGTTGCTGTAGTTGTGGAGGCACTGGATGCCGTTGCTGATCCCATCACAGCCGCTCGACCAGAGCTGCTACCGTTTGCCAATCCGGCCTTTCGACGCTCCTCTGCAAGGTTAATTCCAACGACTTCCTGAGCGCCTGTGGTATTGGACGACGATTGCTGTTGCTGCTGAGAGCTGCTGGGAGCGCCAGATCGGACATTAGGCGCCAAGGATGACGATGGTGGTAAGGATGTCGACTGAGAGCCACCCGTACTGGAGCCCACCGTAGCTGTGTTAGTGAACTTGGTTGATTTTGGCAAAGGCCCCGAAGCAGAGTCCGAACGTGGAGGCGGCGTCACTGGAGCGGGTACGAAGGAAGACTTGGTGTCCGCCTTATTGGTTGCTACGGCTGTAGTCACTGTATCCTGCTTGGTCGGTGTCGCCTTTGCTACAACAGGACGCGCTGCGTTGGCTGTTGTCATGGGAGCGTGGGAAAACGAAGAGCTAATGGGTACCTGATATCCTGTATTTGAGTGTTGCTGCAAAGGTTGCTTAGAAACAGACTGATCTGATGTCGAGAGTGATGACGCTTGTCCTGTCGCCTTTCCTGGCCCCTGTCCTTGTCCATGGCTTTGTCCTTGTCCTTGTCCTTGTCCTTGAGATGGCTCTCCTTGTCCTGATCCATGCGTTTGTCCCGAGGGTTGTCCAGATTGACTGTTACTACGCCTGTGTTCCTGTGTGGCGGCTCCCGTGGGCTGGTTTGCAGCGAGGGATGACAAGGTATTTGGCGATCCAGTTCCTGTAGCTTGAGCAGAGGTATGCTGCGGACGATTCTCAACAACGAGAGTAAGGGTCTGAGTCTTTCTTTGTTCAGGAGTGCGATGCGTGGCTACAGTCGAAGGCACCTGGTTGAGTGCATCTAGAGAGTGAGAGAAATAACGCAGAAGGCACAAAAAAAGACAGTTAACGCGGTCCATCACAAAAGAAAAACAAGCATGCACTTCCTGAAATCATTATCCATTTCCTCCTTGCAAAAAACTTCCTTGTGAGGAGTTTGCTTATTGCCCATCTGGCATACCAGAAGATGGCGAGCCACGCGCCAAGGCAGCATTACGGAGGGCATAGGTTTGGTACTCTTCCGCAAGCTTTCTTCGCACGAGATCCACTTGAAGTCTTGGGTCCCGTGAGGACGTTGAGGGGGGTAGAGCAGACGTAGAGGCTGTGACAGATTCCGTCAGCGTGGCCGGAGTCGGAGCAGAAAGGGCAGCAAGACTGGTCGTAGACTAAGTGGCAAATCCATTCGAGCCATTTGAGAAAACATTAGGATTTCAATGTCACTCCAGGTTTCTTGATGAAAACCCAGTTGCCGATCCAACCAATCAACAACAAAAGATGGTTCTCGATGCTTCTGCACGCCCAAGACCACATAAATATGCAAAACATGAGCTTACAATGGACAGAGGGCCGCTAGAGCCGACCCCCTGGCCCTGGTGGCCGAGAGGATCAGCTATAGCGGTAGGGGCCGCACGTAGAAACGTCACAGTAGACATTTCTGACACCGGCGGAGTGCCTGGGGCAGCAGATGCAGGTACTGCGGAGGCGGTGGTAGTAGAAGAGACTGCCTGGCCACTTGCGCGACTATTAACGAGATAGTTGCGCAAGTCATTAGCATCGAGGGACTCGGGAGGAGGAGGCCCTTCAGCATCTTTGGGTGCATTGGGCTGCTGGCGAGATGGGGTCGAGTACTGTTGGGTGTGCTGTGAAAGTCTGGCCAAAGATTCGACAGCATCACGCTGGAACGATGTCGCCGTGGAGGCGTTGATAAGCTGCCGAGCATCCATATTAATGTTAAAGGTATTTCCCACGGTGGGGTGTTGCTGTTGCTGTTGATTCTGCTGCTGTTGCTGTTGCTGCAACAGGCTGGCTTGAGAGTAGAGGCTTGGCTGTTGAAGGTACTGAAACTGCTGATAGTACTGTTGTTGTTGTTGCTGCCTTACCACATCGATATTATGGCGAAGGTCATAGCCACCCATGCTGCTGTACGCAGAACGCCGTGAACGTGTCTCCGACATTGCGGCTGCAGCGCGTGAGGTACGAGCCTCTTGCTGCTTCTTCCTGAGTAGCTCCTTATATTCCTTCCGTTCGTCCTTGGTTGTAATGCCCTCCATCCGAAAGATTAAAGATGTCAATGAATTGGACAGATGGACAATCGAATGAAAGCAAGAGTATGTTTTGAACTAGAAAGGGTGAAGGCTGTTGCGGAAGACTGTGGAAAAGATGTGTTGGCATCAGACCGTCGGGGCAGTTGACAAAACAACATTCGAGAGAATTTGGGGGTGTTCGTGTGACCAAGCCACCCTGACTGGTACAAAGGTATTTCTTCTACGTATGGTTACAATTACAAGAAAAACATAAAAGGTTCCCACCCCCGATCCTCCAACCCTGGCTTGTTTATAGAGGTGGGTAGTAGTCCCAAGGGCACGTATACGTGTCTTATTGTTGTACAGATGGAAGCTCCAGGAATGTCAAGAGGTGATCTCTTCCTCAGCAGTGAGCACCACGCCGTACTCTAACATGTAGACGCGCACATACATATCTTACAAGTCAATAATACCTTGGTATGCAATCATCATCAAGCTGCACGTGGTTTGTTTATTGAAAGAGAGAAATAGATCTTTCAGGAACAACAGAGTATCATCTTGGAGGGAAGATGAAGAAGAGAGATATGGCCAAGTAATAAAGAAGAGGAGAGATGATTGACCTTGGATAGATAACAAATAGATAGAATAAAAGATAGAAGAGAGATGAAGTGAACTGACAAGAATAGAAAAATTTCTTCTTCAGGCTGCCGAAATTATTAGTGTGGATAGAGTAGGGTGGGAAGAATAAGGTGTGTAGAGTATGAATGAGTGGAGTGGGGTGAATGTATTGTGTAGGTGAAGGGTGAAAGGTAGTGTACAACAAAGATGCACAACAACAATTAAAATGTCTAAAATATGCCAAAATACGAAACGTGTAACAAAGAAAGTGTTGTACAAAAAGACAGGGCTGCGTGGTTATGCAGCACCCATTAGCAAAATACAAAGACGACAGAGAGGGGGGAAATCGTCGAGGCTGTGTATGGCTGGCCAAAGAAAAGAGAAAAAGAAACAGCTTTTCTCATTTCATTTTACCACACACGATCCTCAGCAAAATAGTCTGGCGCCTCCGCATCATCCTCACCACCACGTCGCGACACGTGGGGATTACGAAAGGCTGCTGACTGGAGTTTGGTCTTGACTGCAGCATGGTAGGGATTGCGCAGATAGCGGACCGTGGGCACATCGCAGAACTCTGTCGAGCCTTCACCAACAGTGGGCATGCCAGATGGTCGACCAGTAGGAGCAGCGAGGTTGAAGTTCATCTCACTGACATCCATCGAGTAACGACGCATGCTCTTGAGCATCCGACGCCGCTGAGCATTCTGTTCCAGACGGCTAGGGCTGGCTTGGCTGTTCAAAGCCTCAGACAAAAGGGAGCGACGGGTACCAGGGGCAGCAGGTGCGACATTGACCTTGCCAAGCTTACCACCAAGGGTGAGCTTTGACATGGAGTCCCTGGCTAAATGATATGAAGATGACCAAAATTCAGAGTGTTGGTGAATCAGGAAGCAACTTCTTTGGAATAAGAAAGGATGGCACGGAGTCGAGTGCAACTCCTCAGTTTTCTTTTCTTTGCGGCTCACCTTCATCGGAGGGATCGTTTGATGCACCTTCGCCGCCCTCAGCAGATATGCCACTCTCGCTCTTGCGATGCATATGGCGTGAGCGGCGAGCAGGCGACGCAGATTGACCGTCGCTGAGCTCACCCTCGGAGATATCATCAAAAAATCGGCCAACTGTCGATCTGTAAGATCCATCAGTGGAGGGCATTGGGACACAACTAAGTGAACGGCGGTGATAGCTGTTACTAGCGGAATACAGAAAAAGTCGAGACCCACACAAACAACGAAATACACAAAGTTGTTAGAGATCATGTTTCTGTAATGCACAACGTTCATGCATGACATACACAAATCAAGAAGCCGCTCTTCCAGGAGTTTGCAAAGTGTTACCTCTTGCGCGTGTTCTTTTGGGGGCAGGGCTGAGCAGGGGTCAAAAGCATGGTGAAGTACTTCAAACGTTGCAGATAGAATAAATATAGAGGGGAAGAGTGATGTACAGAGAAGTACAGAGAAGCACAAAGAAAGAATATAAAAGAGAGAAAAGTCTATGGAAAGGAGTTGAAAAGCGCGATCTGGGATGAAGAAGTAGAGGGAAAGAGCAAGAATATAGAAAAAGAGAATATCGTTCAACGGATGAAGTAGAGGATAGCAAAGAGTAGGAAGGTAGTGAGAAAAGGATATGTGCAGCAAATGTGCTCTATATGACTAAGGAATGGTGGTGCTGTGTGAGCGTGTGGGGGAGTTCTCGGCAGCAAAGACAAGGATATAATGTGAGAAGATAAAAAGAAAGAAAAGGAGAGAGGTCTTGCTGCGCGTCTTGGTCGCTGTTGCTGTTGATCTGAGGAGATTGATATAAGTGCCGTAGGAGGATACGGCAAATTAGAAGGAGGAAGAGAGAAAGAAAAGGATAGAGGCAAACAGGAACCAGGAGAGAGAACCCAGTTAGAGAAACGAGGAGGAGGAGGAAGGAGGGAAGAAAAGAGAGAGAGGATAAGAGAGAAAAGTCAGAAAAGAGTTCTGAAAAGACTAGAGAATAACGAGATTTGGAGGATAAGGAGAGAGGGAAAAGAAGAGGGTGAGATGGGAACCACGGGTCCTTTTATAGTGTGACATGGTCCATCGATCCAAGTTTCTGTTTTTTCCCTCCACAAACACGGAGCTGGGAGCTGAGCAGCATAGTGTGTGACAAATTTGCGCGGGTTCCGAGAAAAAAGAACTGGCCAAGCAAGGGCACAGCTCACCCTGAGTACAGTTCAGCAAAGACTCAATTGAGAACACAAAAGAAAAGTAAGCAGAGAGGGGGTGTTCAAAAAAGGGGGTTTTGAGATTGATGTGTGAGAGCTGGAGATCATTGAGTGGATTGAATAGCAGTGCATTATTGAGGATAAAATAAGGAACATAATACAAATGCACATAATACGCACTGGAACCAACGGCGTTTGTCTTGTCTTATGCTTGCTCAAAGGAATTAGGTCGGCTCTAGGCATTCTTGCACATTCTTGCTTGGCCCCGATAGGCGCGACGGAAATATCAAAAAAATGTACAGGAGCCAGGACCCAAGTTACCGGGAACTGGCTTCAAACAACTGAGTTCTTTCTCCACTTTCATTGCGCGTCCAAGATGCCCGGAGGTGGCTCAAGTTGGTAGCACTAATGGTACTAGGTATCCAGGTCAAATATCGAACTATCTACTGAAGCACACATGGGAGGGATTCACAGATGGTGGACAATACTACTCGATTGTTGTTGAAGCTTGTACACCCATAGTCGAACGAGGAGCAAAACAGGGATAAGTTGTAGCAAAAGTGAACACAGTGAAGGGGTTGTACTTGAGATTGTTTCTCAGCATTGCCTCCAACGCTCTCACTGTTTCCCTTTCTTACATTACCCTTCCGCTTTGTGAACCCCTCTTTGTTTCTGTATTTACCTCACATAATAAGGCCAACTATATGCAGTGAAGCACAATCTTCGGGATTTATTTAGCTTCTGCATGAGATGCCACTTGTCAACGGCCGCTTTGCATTTGTTTGTCCATCTCTCTCGTCTTGTGCTCCATGCTCAAGTGGCGCCATCTCCACAAATCCCGGAGAGAAAAAAAACGCACACAAACACAAAAAACACAAATACTTGCCTTCCAATGTACTTCGAACTGGAGCACAGTTCGATGGTACTGGCGCCTGATTAGCTAAGACTTTCAGTACGCACGATCTCTTTGTATCCGAGCGTCCAAGTCGGAGGAAGTTGGGAAGGGTGTGCGTATCTGTGTAAATAGATAGGGGGCATCTCTTAGAGTATGTAGCGCGCCTCCCTTCTTCCATCTCCTATTGTTTCGAATCGGCTACTGTTGAGCTCCTCATCTACTAGCATTAGATAGCGGTAACCCTCTTTTTTTGGGATTTCTTGGTGCTCTTGTTACTATGTTCCCCTTTGCTCGACCCCACATTACCCCCTGTTCCCTTATTCCATAATCACCCATCCAACGTCTCGCCCCCCTGGAGACCCCCTCCCTTAATACCCACTGGAAATGAGCGGAGAGAAGTCAAAAAATAGATGTATTCGTCTAACTACAGGGAAATAGATAAAGGAATATTGGGCGTGCGCTCCATCCATTGAAGAGGGGGGGGAAATATTAGAAGACAAGGCCCCTACGTTTATTCTTGGCGGTAAAAGCCATATACTCCCTCTTTCCTACTTCGTTGTCTTGCATCCCATCCCTCCGTTTCCCTTTGTTAAGCATAGATGGGCAATTGGATAGTAAGACACACCACACATTAATCAGAGGAAAGGGGTGGTGGAGGCGTATCCCGAGATTGATCCCAAACACATTGAAAGTGTTATTTCGTGGTAAGGAGACATGTTCGAAATCAAAGCAAGCGACAACTGAGAGACTCGTAGGAGAATATGCTCTTTCTCACCAGGTTTTCTCACGTAGGACATGGTTGTCACACGTTTCGACATCCGCGTGTCTACTCGGCGCCAGTATTACTTTCATCACTTCTTTTATCTTTACAGTAAGCGGATCGTTGTGGTTGCTCCCCCCTTTTTTCTCTCTTTCTCTCTCGCTCTTTCTCCACACTCAGTCCATTCTACACAAGGTCAGTCTGTCATATTATGCTTCAGAGAGTGTGTGGTGAAGTTTTTTTTTGGGGGGGGGGAGAGGGAGGAGCATATACTGTTCAAGACTCCAAGGCGCCAAAGAAAGCATCTTAGTTTGCATCAATGCCAACAAAGTACTCCCTCCTTAGAGACGCGTAGAGTGCGCCAATAATGCCTTTTGCTGACATGAGAAGTTCAACAGAATCAACACACTCAAACACAAGAAGCCGCTCCATGCGAAAGTAGTAACAACACAGGAGGAATAGGGTGGGAGACAATTGACCGTTGAAAAAAAACAAGTATCCTGTGATGACAAGACAAAAAAAGCAGATAAGAGTACTAACGAGCCGAGAATAGTAAACTCAGGTTGACTGGTGGAATATGACAATCCATTTTGCACAACCACCCTTCCAGCGCTCCCCCTAATGCATATGCATGTGTAAATGTGTAAGCGAACGCGCATGATATGTGGCGACTGTGTATTGAGCTGGTCTGCCGACATCGGGTGGGTGCAAACAATTGGAAAAGGAGGGAGAAGTAAGAAATGGTAGCGGGATAGCTCGGCCTGCTTGAGAGCCAAGACGTGAGTTAGCCGCGTTCTTTATGACCTTTGGTTGCTATTTTGTTCAATTTTGGACCAGGCCGAGGGTATTTTTGGATTCAGGGATCGTATGTTCAGTTTTTACTCATTGATGCGTGAAGGGTCTTTGCTCTCACATTTCTTTTCTTGTTATTGACGTTCTGTTGGTTGGACAGTGCATGATGCATTGCTTTTGAACACAAAAAGTAAGCAGACTATTACAGCAGCCACAGACAATGCATCTCAAAGGCTCAATGATGGCAACAACAAACACAAGGAGGAACTCCTTGGACCCCCTTGTTTCATAAGCCATAAAATAATTGAGGATGTTGCGCTTTGAACACGGCAGAAGAGACAAGAACAAAGAAATAATGCGAGTGCACGGCTCACCACCTACTTTAACAAAAACTTATGTAACCCATGTTCCCGCCATAGCCAAACCGCCATCACCGACACCTTTGATTCCCTATCTGCATCAAGTTGCCTTTGGCACGCAGCTCGCCAACATCATCACTGTTATTTATAGAGATGGTCTGCTACATAGACTGGCATATCGTCACCCCCACCGCCAACAAACCCAACCAGATAAGGTCTAGCGTACTTCAGCACGCAATCAGTTGAAGTGCAAGCATAAAGCGTCTAACAATCTATAAACGTCTCTCAGGAACTCCTGCGGTTAACTGTTCAAAAAATGATTGATTAGAAAACTGTTTCATTAGCTTCCATAAACAAAGGGGAGTGGATAACAAAAGAGAAGCATTAGACGAATTGTCGTAGTCTCAGTCTTCATGGTCAGTTTATGCGAAAGATGCTTGGGTGCGCATTGGCACCAAAATGGTCCATGTGCACAGAACACGTAGGTTACACATAATCAAAACACGGAGAGTATTGAGACACAGTGGACTCCCTCTCTCTTCCCCACAGACTTGCCTTTCGTCAGCCATTTGGAATGCATGCAGTGACAGTAGTTGCAGACTATTTCTCGATGGAGACCCTTCTCCTCCACATCGTATTACAAAGGGGGCTCTTTTGTCACCCTATTTCTATACACACACAGCGGTTGCAGGACGGACCCATATTGGTTATTAGCCACACACTGGCAAAGAAGCTGCTTATGAGAGCACGGTCCAGCAGCACCGCAATTGGCGAGTGTTTCGTCGAGTGCCGCTAAGTTAGCCATAACAGTAAACTCTGCGTAACCATCTTATGTTTAGGTGTCATCCCTGTCCCTTTCAAATATTGGCAGTATCATATAGCAGTCCGTAACATTTACTCTTCCATGGCAACAGACTACCACTTTCTTGTTCCACGTATCTGCCGACCAGTAGCCTAATAGTGATGGTGACAGGAAGTCAGCATGTTAAGTTACTAGAAGAGTTTATCTACTAAGAGTGATGAATATAGGCCTAATATTTGTGGAAAAATTTAGAATGCTAGACTAGGACTAAAATACTCTTTTTCTATCCGCAGTTTGTCATAAAAATTGGAGGAGAGAGAAAATAGAGGACGGAGTGTGTGAGTGAGCCTGGGCTAACTTGAAGGGGTTTTTTTTTTTTTTTGGCCGAGAAATTTAGTTAGTTAGGGCTCTTCCACTCGACAAGAACCGAAAAGCTGGGGCGATATGGTGGCAGCCAGGAAAATAAGTCATTTGCTACGTTACATTGCTTCGAGTCACATCTATTTTAATCTAATACTTCTAATTCAGCGTTCTTCCATGGAGTCACCGTTAACGGGCCATCATTTAAAGGGGTACAACATGACGAAGCATGAACATGGGCGCGTCTAATGTACTAGTCCAAAATTCAACATGTATGACGACGATGGGGTTATTCAAGCTAGCGAGCGAAGGAAAGGATGATGATGATGGGGGAGAATATGGAGGACGGTAAAAGTTAAGAAAGATTATAGTCGGCCATAAAACTCTTAGATGAAGGTAAAAAAAAAAATGATTGCATTGGATGCTTTCCATGCTTGTCCCATCCCCTTAAATCTCACATATCAAATACGCGAACATACACGAAAACGACGCCTCGTGGGAAAAAGGTTTTCTGCCTTACCCCATGCAAAAAAAGAACCAGTTATAAAGTTGGTAAACATGCCTTGCTAGCTTGGATTGCTCCCTTTATATTTCCTTCTCTTTTTTCGCTTTCTAAACCACATCTCTTTTTTCTTCTTCCTCACCTCATCATACATTCACCATGGTAAGTTGCACTGTTCATCATCCAGTGAAGGCTAGTAGCAGTATGCCCTCATCCCTCTAGTTGTCCAGGAACTACATGCAACACCCCACTCGTACTCTTGCTGTCTCTCATGAGCCATTCATGATGAGTTACATGTCGAGGGTGGTGCTGTAGGCTCCATCCATTAGAGTGTCATCACTATGGATGCAAGTCACCAACATGTAGCACACCGTGCCCTTCACTCTGACCCCCAACTGTTTCTCCACAACTCTCTAAACTATATCTTATACTTTACCTCACCCCATGGTACTCTTGTGTACTCAATATAGGATCAAACTTACGACGTTATTGTTCTGGGCACTGGCTTGACCGAGTGCATCTTGGCTGGCGTGCTTGCCGTTGAGGGCAAGAAGGTTCTCCAGATGGACCGCAACGACTACTATGGCGGTGACTCGGCTAGCTTGAACTTGACTCAGGTACGCTTTTTGATTCTTTTGACATCTTCCCCTCTCCTTTTTCTCCTCCTCCTGGCGATTGGAGAACGGGGCGAATCCAACCGTCTAAACAAACCGACACCCAACCATAAAGCGCCTTGTAAATGGGCGATAATCCGTCTGTCCTAAACATAGAGCGCGCGCTCTCTGGCGCTCGCTCGTCCCAATGACCCAAAAAAAGCAGAACGCTCACCTTCACCACTTGGTTCTTTTTGGTACCTGGCTCTGGCTCTGGTTGTGGCTCTCGCGCCGTCTGAATTAATATATTATCAAAAATAGCTTTACCGCAAGTTTAAGCGAGAGGATGCTCCTCTCCCATCGATGGGCAACGACCGTGACTACCACGTCGACTTGATTCCCAAGTTCACCATGGCCGATGGTGAGCTCATCAAGATCCTCGTGCATACAGGTGTCAACCAATACCTCGAGTTTGTGCAAATTGCTGGCTCGTACGTCTATCGCGATGGTCAGATCGCCAAGGTGCCCTCATCGGCTGCCGAGGCCCTCACCAGCCCCCTCCTCAGCCTCACGGAGCAGGTCAAGGCCAAGAGCTTCTTTGAATATGTTCGCACATACCGTCAGGAGGATCCCTCGACACATGATGGTCTGGATGCCGCTGTGACCCCCATGAAGGACGTTTTTGAAAAGTTTGGCCTCGAGAAGGGCGTCACGGACTTTATCGGTCATGCTTTGGCTTTGCACCTCGATGACAGCTATCTTGATAGCCCTGCTCTTGACACCTTCGACCGTATCAAGCTTTATGTCTCTTCCATGGCTCGCTATGGCAAGTCTCCATACATCTACCCTCGCCATGGTCTGGGTGAACTTCCTCAGGCATTTGCTCGGTATGTTATTTTCCTCGCTGGTTCCCAGATTTTCTCTCTCTCCCCTCTCCTTTTTTTCCCATGTCTATACATGCCTTACCCCGAATTGCATCTCCCAGGACCATCTGACTCATGCTTGTGTTCTTTCTTCCTCTCTCTCTCCCCCCTCCCCTCATTATATGTATTTGCATCTAAAACATATTCTCTTAAAAAAAAAATAGTCTGGGTGCAGTCAACGGTGCCACCTACATGTTGGACAAGAAGGTTGACGAGATTGTGTACGAAAACGGCAAGGTCGTCGGTGTCCGCTCTGGTGACGAGGTTGCAAAGTGCTCACAGGTGATATGTGATCCTTCATATGCACCCAACAAGGTGAAGAAGGTCGCGAAGGTTGTCCGCGCCATCTGCCTGCTCAACGGCCCTATTCCCGATGCCAAGGATGCCGACTCTTTCCAGATCATCATTCCTCAGAAGCAAGTGGACCGCAAGAACGACATTTACATTGCTGGTCTGTCGGCAAATCACAAGGTGTGCGGTAGCGGCTATCTGGCCATTGTGTCGACGATTGCCGAGACAAGCAACCCCGAGGCTGAGATTGAGCCAGGTCTGAAGTTGCTTGGCGACATTGTGGAGAAGTTTGTTGACGTTGCTGATATCTGTGAGCCAACAGACGACGGCATTTCCGACCAGGTCTTTGTCTCCAAATCGTACGACGCTACCTCACACTTTGAGTCTGTCTGCGACGATGTCAACGATCTTTACAAGCGTGTCACCGGCCGTGATCTGGTCCTGAACAAGCGCCCCGCCCAGGAGGAGTAAACAAGAGATGTGCAATCTGAATCCAATCTGAAAGTATTATTATAAATAAAGATTTGTGTAAAAAAGAAAAGGCAACGCTATGTGTGCACTGGATTTGCTTGTCAAGGAAGAAAGAAGTGACAGGAAAAGGGACGATGAGAGAAGACGCGATTCGCGACATTGGTACCAGAGTCCAAAGAGTCCGCAAAAAGAGAGGGGATTATGGTGGTGCGGTTAAAGGGGGAGGGATAGTCTGGGAGGAGTGCCATACGATTAGGGGAGGTGGGTCACGATGTCATTGGCATATGTTGCCAAGCAAGACCTTCACTATCTTCCGTTTATTCTCTCTCTGACTCTCATACCATTCTGCCCAAACTTCACGCACAAGAATAAGGCATGGATTTGGCACTCTCCTTGTTCACGACGGGGCCTGCAGCGCCAGCTTCCTTTGCGCAACAGCCTACAAAATACCCATGTACCACACCCAACCACTTTCTGTCACTCTTGCTCTTTCAGGCTACCACGTCATTCCCCACCATTGCACTCATTTCCAATGATGTGGCTAAGCTCAAGAACATTCAGTTCCTACGGAAGACCTTTGAGAGCGTCTATGCCATGATGGTGCGTGAGAGAAATCAGAGTCAGTTTGTCATTCTGTGTCCTGTCGACCAGTCCCTCATGGGCAAGAATGAGCTTTTGGGCACAGAATGGGAATGGGGCGGCATCGATGAAGACTTTGTCAGTAAGGTTTTCCTTCCATCTTTGTCACATAGAATGAGGGGTCTTAAGATAAATGGCTCCTTCATACAACCCTACTCACCACTATTACTACTCTATCATGTGTCTTAGCAAGTCATATCATCCGTATCCCGCATCGAGAAAAACCAGAGACACGCCATACACTCTCGACCCTCAATGGACGGCACCTTATTGTGACGGACACGACTGTTACTACTGCAAAGGGATTTCGACTTCTCAAACAGGCGCGTCTTGTCGCAGAAAAGGTGGTCTATGACAATGAAGGCCGTGGCTGGATCGTACACTTTATTGATCGGCCACTCGTTGGCATCAACCAAGAGATGCCCAAAGGACGCCAAGAAGCTTCGCCACAGTCGATGGACACCAAACAGCGCGCCTCCTACTCGTCTCCTGACAGGACTTCAACTAGCTCACCCTCGCTCCTAGTCTCTCAGCAGCAACAACAGCACCCACTAACACAGCCACAGCGTCTGTCTGCAGGCGAACGAGAGTCTGCACGGAGATCACCCCGTCCGTCAACTGATGAGACGGTGTCTGCGCAGAGGAATGGCGTGGAGGGCGTCACTTCAAATGTGGCAAGCGTTGGCGGCGTGGGTGGTAGCGGAAACACTGTGCGGAGGTCACGAAAACTGACAGGACATCAGTACCCATCTTATCAGAACTGGACAAATGCCCGAGGTGCGTATGAGCTAGTACACCATGTGAACAACGTCTCACAGCCAGTCCTCACTCTCCCGACGGTTCTTCAACGGTTTCCTGGATTATCAGCAAGGCTGGAGCAGACGATCATGATTTTCAATGATGAAACCATGAATAAAACCGACTTGGATGACATCCGGACATCAGTCGACCAGCTTCTTGCGCAAGTTATCGAGGTAATGAAAAAGAAGCCGGAGATGTGTAATGGAGAATACATGCCATACTCGTTAATTTTATGAGGTACATATTAATGGACCAAGGGTGAGACATAGTCCAAACTAACAATTATCTGCGTGCCGCTCCAATATCTATATCGGCTAAATAGATACTTAACCATGTGGATCCGAATGTGCTCCTGGGAGTGCTCAAGGATCACAACTTGACAGTAGATGGGCTAAACTTGCTAGTGGAAGACTACATCTTGAACTCAACCTACGACATTGTCTTCTTCAAAGTCACCTTGCAGCTTAAACAACAGGACTGGGAGCTCGCAGAAGCCATTCGGGAGCTACAACATCTAGATCTGGCTCAGGTTGGGTTGGAGGATACCTTGACAAACCACCGCTCACTAGTATCTGCCCTCAATGAATTCCAGTCGATTGGAGTCCTACGCACGCCCAAAGAGAAGCTGCAGTGTCTGGTCCAATATGTGCGCGTGACAAGCGCGCTCTCAGGTGGCGGTGCGGATGATCTTATCCCTATTTTGCTCTTGACGATCCTCCGATCCGGGATCAGCAATCTGGCGTCCAACTTGTATTATATGAAGCACTTTATCCTATTTGGCGATGCAACGAGCGGTGAGTATGGATACTCACTGTCGACCTTGGAGGCGGTCTCGCGCTATATCCATGATCATGCGAAGCAGCTTACGCCTCTATCACAGCTGAATCACGAGTATTGGCAAAGCATCATTGATGGAGATTTGGACAAAGTCATCAATATCCGACAGGATCAAAATTATTTGGACATGACAGCAAGAGCACTGTTGACGGTGAATTCGACCTCTTCAGCAAACTCTCGTCGGACATCGGATGCGAGTATCACAAAACCCAACAACGAAGCTTCGACTTCCGTTCCATCTTCTGGCGAAGGGCGGCAGCAGCAGAAGCAGATGGCGATAGAAACCTCCTTATCCTCCTCCTTCATTCCTCCTTCTACCACTCATTCCTCTGCGACAATAAAGGCGGCACCGTACAACACTCGGGATGCTCAAGGCAACACTGATGTAATGATAGCCTGTAAGGCCAATCAAATGCACATCCTCAAACTCTTGCTTGAACAACAGCATGTTTCAGCTAATGTCTGTAACTTTGAAGGGACGAGTCTACTCATGCTCGCCGTCGAACTCGAACAGCATGATATGGTCAAGCTTATTCTCCAGCACCTGACCAAAAAATTGCCATCACATCAACTCCCACATCAAACGTCGGAGGAACAAGAGACTTCAAGACCGAGCAAGGCTCCAAACGAGCAGACGTCTCCACCTCCTCTGGTACGGAAAGGAAATCTGGCTTGCGAGGATGGTATTAATCATCAAGATGTGTATGGACAAACGGCACTACATGTCTGCATCGAACGGGGCAATCTAGAGCTATTGAATCTTCTCTTGGAAGCGAATGCCAACATTACACTTGCGAATGACGACGGCGACTCTCCCTTGATCCTGGCTAGCAAGCTGACGGAAAAAGATCTGGATCGATATCGGCCGATCGTTGAACGGTTAATTGAAACAATGTCTGCTAAAGGTATTGGCGACATAAGTACTCAAGTCAACAACCTTGGCAATTCGGCGTTCCACTACCTCGCCGATCCATCGCTGATCTCGCTCCTAGCCTCCACTGGCGCCAACCCTGATGTGGACAATTATGCTGGATGGACACCATTGCTCAAGTGGGCCTTACATGATAATACAGAAGCTGTACGGGCCCTGATCATTACAGGCAATGTCGATTTTCTAATGACGGACTCACGTGGCTATACAGCCTTACACATGGCCTGTCTGCGTGGCAACGTCTCTATGGCCCGTATGCTACTAGTGGAGGAGGACAAAGTTGGTACCAATGAAGAAGCAGATCAAAAAGGCTCCATGCGCAGTCAACAAAAGACAATGGAAACTCCTATCCGGTACAGGATGCCAATTGACCTCCAGTCGCTCATGGATGGTGCAACACCTCTTCAGTTGGCCTGCCAGTCTGGAGCTGTGCCTATAGTCGAGTTTCTGCTCAGGATGGGAGCTAACCCACAACTGCGGGACTGGGCCAATGAGCTTCCATCGGACATGACCAGTGATCCTCAGATCTTGGAGCTTCTCGACAATGCCAACCTTTTCTGGGACAGCCGGCAGCAGCAGAGATTACAGCGGCTCTCCTCGAGTGACCAGTCTTCGCATCTAGCATCAAGCAAGGAAACGCCGGGCGAGAAGCGAGTGATTCGAGTGGTACGAGGCGCAGTTGATCATGATGGCCATGTACGATACATTGTCAAGAGTAGCTCAACAAGTAGTCGTAGCGATAACAACAACAGCGACGACAACAGTGTAGTCACGATGGAGCGTTCACTGGAAGACTTTAAGTTTCTTCGCAAATGTCTGCTTGTGGAGTATCCAGATATTTGCATCCCGTCGCTTGAAGGGTTCTACAGTCCATTCTTACTCTCGCCGAGTCGACCTTCCAAGATTGTCATGTCGGGAACATCACGGCGGTTAGACATGTTCCTCAATTACCTTTCAGATCATCCTCTTCTAAAGGAACATGAGCTTTTGTGGGAATTCATGCTAATGCCTGAACTACAGGTAAGTCGAGTTGTTTCAGAGAGGGAAGTCATTATAAATTTTGCAGAGGCGCACACCATGAATTTTTCTATCTATTCACAGCCTGTTTTCTATGCTTTATCTTTTTCTTTCTTTGTGTGGTGAAATATTAGAAAGAAATGATATCGACACGATCACAACGGAAGCAGGAAAGCGCGTTGGATACAGTTTATGACAGCTTTCCTCATCATGTGGATCATCTGGAGAATGAAGAGGAGTATTTCAAGATGCTACAGCAAACGATGATGCAACTCAATCGTGCCATCAAGCAGGCACAGTGTAGCGCACGGAAACTACATCGTAGTATTCAGGATGTGCCGCAACAACTAGAAGACTACGCCTATGTGCTTGAGAATGCAGACCAGATTGATTGGCGCGAAAAGAGCATATACATTCAGGCTCTTAGGACTATCACAGCCACACAATCTAAGATGCATACCTCTGATATCGAGTCTATCGGCGATCTGTTTGAAGGTAGGCTGTCAATTCTCTTATGCCTTTTTTGGAGCAATCATTCTAAATGCGGCAACCTAAAGAAACTAATGTATCGACTAATATTTCCTGTGATATCAACCACTATTGTCTATTTTCGATCAAGATTTTTCCTTTGTGGTGGAGGGAACGTTACGAGCTTTGCAGCACCCGCAAGAAGTCATCGCGTCGATACGGACGATGCGTAAATCATACGAAAGAATGCAACGTGCTCAGAAGCGAAGCGAAGCATTGTGGCAGGGGCTTTCGACAATTGGAGAAGGAGCTTTGTCAGCAATCGAAGGCGCTGGTGCAGCCATTGGCGCAGCGGGACACGCCGCCACAACATTTGCTCTCACCACGGTGGGTGTTACCGATCGCACCGCATTATCATCCCCATTGCGCTCTCAGCCTAATTCACCATCATCTACAGCTACTGGAGGTGTGGATGTCAATGAGACGGCAGCATCGACAACCAGCGAACCTCCAGCTAGTGAAGTAACTGCTGATGGTGTACCATCTAGCCTCGTACTACCGCCTGATGCCCATCTTTCCAGCAGTCCTGCACGGCGGTCGATGCACGGGAGAGCAGTGTCATCGTCGCCCTCATACCGCTCACTTTCGACACTTCCCGTGAAAGACCTCTCAGCGAGTGCGATTTCCAATCGTTCAGCATCGCTTTCGCGAGCCACAGGAGGAAAGAGTGCAACTGCAATGGCAGGATCTGGCTCATCTAGAGATGGACAGCAGACTTTGGCACCTGCAGCACCAGTCCCGGTATCGTCATCATCACCACTCTCGTTTCTGACAAATGCTCCGTCGTTGTCATTCTTACCACTGCCTTCATTTTCATTTGGGTCTTCTTCGTCCACTCGCGATGTAAACACGACCCCAACTGCAGCTTCATCAACGCCAAGTCGAGCCAAAAATAGCCCCGACAAGACTATCAAGACGGGTGGGTCTGACTATGGAACACCAACTCAAGCTAGCCATCACCATCACCAACAACAGGCCTCTTCTTCCTCCTTACTATCATCTATGTCGACGTCCACATCCGAATCAGCGATGGAAGAGCTGGAGGTGCAGATGGGCCGAGCATCAAGTTTGTTGAATGCGATGCACGGCGCACTGGCAGACGAACTTGCACATCTGCAGCATCACCACACGCAGGCTCTGGAGCGTGCAATGCGGGACTTTGGAGCACGGCAGCTCAAGATCGAGCGTAGCCGGCTGCGTGATATGATGGAGATTCTGACGGAGCTTCGCATGCAGTTAGGACCATCTGATAGTCAAGACAAAGACCGGTTGGAAATGGAAGAGACATCATTGCAACAGCACCAGCACCAGCACCAGCACCAGGAAGCTGAAAAGAAGACAGAGCCGGCGGAGCGGATAGAGGAAGACGACAGCGAGGAGGCTGACTTGCATACCTCAAGTGTAGCGCGTGTTGTGGCAGGATCGGGCCGTGTCCGTGGAATAGGACCCTATAATCTCTACGGATGGACTGGAGCAAGTGAACATGGAGAGGAAACACAGCTAACACTAGATGCCGTATTATCTTTGCAACATCATGGAGCAAGAATACCGATGGGAAGCGACAACCACGATCGTCATCCAAGGGAATCAGGTGGTATGCCTTCAGCAACACCATCATCACAGCGCGCGCGTCGTCGTCATGGCAGCGATGGTGGACAGTCGCTTTTTACGCTGGAAGATGACGAGAAGGCCGAGCTGAAGTTGCTGCAACGACAGATGGAAATTCAACAAAGTATCGATGACAGTCTTATAGATCGCCTTCCATCCTCGGGACGGCGAGGTCGGTCAGCCAGGACGAATGATGGAGAAGACGGTCATGGCCACATGGATGGATTACACGAGGATTCCTTGAGTGAGAAAGTATCTTTTGACTAGAGTTTTTTTTTTGTTCCCTCCCCACATAATACAAGAAAGAAATGAAATTTTACAAAGGCTATACAATTATTGTATATTTGAATGTTCTATTGAGGCTTAAAAATGGATGATGGTAATATTTAAACACGGCAGTTTTGGATGCCAAAGATGAGGATATCACGAGCACCAATGGCTTCGAGCTTGTCCATGGCCTCGGCGACGGTGCTCTTGAGGACCATGGAGGAAACGGCAACCCAGTCGGGGTCGTCGAGAGGCGAGACAGTAGGGGCCTGTCGTCCTGGGGTGATGGTGGAAGCCTCCTTGAGACGCTTGCGCTCGACATTGTAGTTGATGTAGACGTACTTTTGAGCGGCAATAACACCCTTTATCCGAGAAGTGATGGTCTGGACAAGATCAGGGTGCGAGGGCTTCCGAGAGGCAATCAGCACGGCCTGGGATGTCAAGATAGTCTCAATATCGTGCAAGCCTGCTGCCTGCATGGTCTCACCAGATTCGACCAGATCCACTATAGATAACATGGACAACACAATGGAGCATCTGTTAGTTTGTCATCCTCTAGTGATATATCCATATTGCCAAGGAGAAGAGAGGGGGGGACAGAATAAAAAGTCACAGTGATGATGATCCTTATCATTTTTCAGTTTTTGTGTCCCTGATGGGGATGCAGATCTGAGTAGAAGAGGGGGGTAGGATTTCCCAAACTTCGTGAGAAATAAAGCAGCTTGAGCAGATCATACTCGGTAGATGCCTTGTTTCCACGAGTTGAATCCAAGAAAAAAAAACCTGACCTACTAAGACAACAACGATACCAACGTTGAGTTCAACTTACCAATGCCATCAGCAAGTCCAAGAGCACAAGCAGCCTCGACAGATCCGCTGACAAATACAAGCTTGGTCTTCTTCTTCTGAGCCTCATCCTCAATACCGGCATTGAACTTGGCATCAACCTCGCTAAAGAACTGCGAGGAAATACCCTCGAAGCTGGTAGCAATGCGCTTGCCAACGAGCTCGGAAACATCCTTGGCGCCACCCTTGACGGGAACCTGGACACAAAGGCGACACTTTCCAAAACCAAGCTCAAGGATCTCATTGACCTTTTCCTGAGCCTCAGCCTCGGCAACCATATCCTGACCGGTGATACCAAGATCGACGTTGCCTTCGCCAACGAACTTTGCAATATCGCCTGCAGGCAAAAAGACAAGTGCAATAGGCAGGTTCTTCACCAGGGCAATGTCGAGACGGTTCTTGCGGTGGAATTGAATGTCGGCACCCTCGAGTAATGAGAGACATGCATTGTGCAGACGACCCTTTTTAGGAATGGCAAAAAGCAAGCGGTCGGGAAGATCCTTGATGAGTTCCATGGTGCAAAGTAGTAGGTTGTAATGTGCCTTGGTTTGTTTTGTTGTCAACAAAAGAACAAAAAGTAAAGTAAAAGGGTCAAGAAGTAACGACAAACGAGTTACTGAGACAGGGCTTATCACATTTTCTCCGATGACTTCACACAGATCATCCTCAAAGGGCTAAATTTTTCACGCTGAGTCATTAGCCACCAATGTTTTTTAGTGGGTCCACAACCTACTCAGACTAAGACCGAGAGTGGGGAAATGAGGAAATGTGGGCTGAGTTTGGTGCACGTTGGTCTGTTCCTGCATTCTATGTGGGAAACCCATTACTATTTTTTTATTCTATTTCACTCGCTGTCCCTGTCTATCGATCCGTCAACCACTCCCTTTCACACATTTCTACCTCATGTACATCAGCCTCTTATCGAACCACCCTTCCCTTCATGAAAGAAGACACAAAAACGGCTCACTCGCTGATGACCACTGATAAAGAAGCAATCCTGATTAATTTGCCACTAAATAATCGGTGTAAAACTTGCAGTAGGCGACGAGTTCCCTTCAAGCTTTGGCAGTAAAAGAAACAAAAGCATTTTGGCCCCATCTCCTACTCTATGTATATGCGTGAAAGTGATGCTTGTCTAGGAAAGGTGCTCGTTGAGCGGTGAATGATATGGCATGCGTCCTGTGAACATTTGATTGCTTTTGTCCGTTATGTACAGTGGATTGTGCGTAGGACGGCAAAACGCTAGACGCGGATACATATACTTGATTGGTGTTCGGCTGAAAATAAATTGTACGTGCTCTGGCCATGTGGATTTGGAGTTTGGCCAAAGTCCCCCGCCAATAAAAGGAGACAGGTGAGGGGTATGGGTTTGGATCCATGTAGTATAAGGGGAAGCGATGCGAAAAGACATCACTACAAGAAAACAAACAGACATCCTCAATAGTAATCCCCAAATATCGGGTGGACGACAGACAAATGGCACCTCAACAGCTACATTCCTTGCCGAACGCATAACGAAATGCAAAGCCGGAAGCCACATCGGCAGGCATGAATAATGTGTGCTAGCCCTACATGTTGACCAGCACGTAAACAAAACAATAAATTCGAGTTCAAGGAA
This sequence comes from Actinomortierella wolfii, assembly GCA_016098105.1. Lineage (NCBI taxonomy): Eukaryota > Fungi > Mortierellomycota > Mortierellomycetes > Mortierellales > Mortierellaceae > Actinomortierella > Actinomortierella wolfii. The sequence goes on from JAAAIY010000006.1 coordinate 171,746, forward strand.
AAGTTGTATAAGAAAAGCAGATAAATGTTGAGTTCAGCGGTGAAAGTAGTGAATGGCAAGCCGTGGAAGATTTGCGGTAGAAATTTTGCCGTGGAGATGGAAGTATGAGGGACTGTGGGGAAACTAAAACGGGAACGTAAACTTTAGCAGATCTTACAAGAAGCACTCCTCCATTGTCTTCGGGAGACGAAACCATGCAGCGCAAATCCTTTGACCAATGTTCAGATCAGATCGTTTTGCAAAGGGTAGACTGCACTTGGATTCATCTTTGTCTGTCCAATTCAAAGGATATTCAGCGGCTTGGTAAGGCTCGACTGCATGGTTCGGAGGACATGGATGTGAAGAGAAGAGGGAGGATGAGAGCGAGCGAGAGAAGCAATAACCTTGGTGAAAGTATCCCTTTCGGCTGGCACAAGAATTTCAATAAACACAAATAAAAAGTTATGGCTGAACTTTTTTCAGGCAAGTTTCTCAATGGTGGACCATCACGTGTGGCTCGTCCACACCCTTTCGATCACACTTTCTCACCCGCTTGCTCGCGCCTCTCCCCCCACAATATAAAGAAAGGTGTTTGCGCGTGCATTCCTCATTTTGTTCTCCATTCCTCTCCCCCGCTCCATTCTCTGTCTATACTCATCAACCACTTCATCTACTCTCTAATCATGACAAACAAGGTCTATGTTATCGGTGTCGGTATGACCGCCTTCATCAAGGTACATACCTATCTTGCTATCCTTGTTTCTAGTCCACCAGGCTTTGTTGCCCTGTATTAAGCACTCACTTTTCCTTTTCCTTTACTTCATTGCGAACGGTGTACAATGTTTTACTATAGCCTCGTGGTCTGGTTGATTATCCTGGTAAGTGCCTTTGCCTTCTCTAGCGCGCCGATCACATTCCACGATGTCTAATGCAAAGATTCAACGAAAATAACCAGCAATGCTCTTTTTTTCTTATACCCCTTCTAGAGATGGGTCGTGAGGCTGCCACCAAGGCGCTCCTTGACGCTGGCATTACCTACGACAAAGTGCAGCAGGTAACTATTATGCCTTGACTTTGTGCTCTACCCCGCTCTTTCTGATTGTTCACTTTGACGCTGCCCTCTCCACATGCAGATTTTTGTGTACCGTTGATCGACCACAGGAGAAGAGAGAAGGGGAGGGAAACATGGCTCGGTTCACAAAACTAGTTTATGATAATCGTTTACCCATCCACTCCCTTTCATTCACCCCATAGAAAAATATATTCTCACATTCACTCACTCGCTTCATCATCCCTTCCGTATATGTAGGCTGCCGTCGGCTACTGCTATGGCGACTCGACATGCGGTCAGCGCACGCTGTACCAGCTGGGTATGCACCAGATCCCCATCATCAACGTCAATAACAACTGCTCCACAGGTTCGACAGCGCTGTACATTGCACGCCAGGCCATTGAGTACGGCGCTGCTGACTGCACCCTGGCTCTTGGCTTTGAGAAGATGGAGGCTGGCTCGCTCGGCTCCAAGTTTGAGGACCGGACAAACCCACTGGATAAGACTGTGGAGATGATGGCCGAGACGCGCGGCTTTGGAAAGGGCCCATTCGCAGCACAGATCTTCGGCAACGCTGGTATCGAGTACATCGAGAAGTATGGCGCAACAGCAGAGCACCTGGCCAAGATTGGTGAGAAGAACCACCGTCACTCAGCCCTGAACCCATACTCGCAGTTTAAGGATGTCTACACACTTGAGCAGATTCTCAAGGCCCCCAAGGTCTTTGGCCCTCTGACCAAGCTCCAGTGCTGCCCAACCTCGGATGGCGCCGCCTGCGCGATCCTTGCCTCGGAAAAGTTTGTCCGTGAGCACAACCTGCAAAGCCAGGCCGTCGAGATTGCTGCCCAGGTCATGGCCACCGACTCGCCCAAGCTCTTCAATCAGTCTTCGATTGAACTTGCTGGCGCAGACATGACCCGCCGCGCTGCTCGTGAGGCCTATGCCAAGGCTGGCATCCAGCCTTCGGATGTCCAGGTTGTCGAGCTTCACGACTGCTTCTCGGCCAACGAGCTCATCACCTATGACGCTCTGGGACTGTGCAAGCCTGGTGAGGCCCATAAGCTGATCGACTCGGGTGATGTCACCTATGGTGGCAAGTATGTCGTCAACCCATCAGGTGGTTTAATCTCCAAGGGCCATCCTCTCGGTGCCACGGGTCTGGCTCAGTGCGCAGAGCTGGTGTGGCAGTGCCGTGGATGGGCTGGCGAGCGCCAGGTAAAGAATGTCAAGTATGCGCTGCAGCACAATGTTGGTCTTGGCGGCGCCGTCGTCGTGTCGATCTACAAGAAGGCCGACCTTGGCGAGTCATCATCCGCCTGGGTGGACCCACGCAAGCGTGTCGGCTATAACCCAGCCACAGAGTTGCGCCAGGTCTCTGAAGAGCAGGTTGCATCTGTTCGTGCAAAGGATCACTCCGAGTTTATGGCCCGTCTCTAAATATTTTTTTCTTTGTTAATGTTGTTTTCAAGGGAAGGCTGGAGAACATCTGACTCCCCTTCCTTTGGTGTGAATAAATCAACCCTTTTTTTTCTTTCACCAGCAAAAATATCATTCATCAATATATAAGCATTGTGTAATGTAAGCATGATATGGATGCAAAATGCCACGCTGGATTTATTTTAACAGATATAATGAAAAATAGGATAGTGTTGGTTCATAAGCAATGTACAGATGATGGGATGTGTTTGTCATAAAAAAGGGGGGAGAGAGGTAATCAATCATCAAAGCAGACATCTTTCCAGTTCTCAAGCTGCTCGAGACCCAGGACAGGGATCATCTCAGTCAGAGGCGTGCCCGGTGAGAAGAGGAGTGAGCGATCCGTCTTGGAGACAGCCGAGGACGAAAACGATCCTGTGCCTGGGAAGCCGGTGGTTGAAGTCATCGTCATCAGCATCATCGACTTGTTGTGGTGGTTGGTGTTTCTCAGTGGTGCCGGAGGCATTGTCGTCGCATGAGCAGTGGTCATCGCCATAGGCATCGGAAGCATCGTCTTTATGGAGAAAGGATCGTATGTCGCTACCATACCGTGACCAGCAGCAGCGGCCGCAGCAGCATGAAGAGCTGGAGGAGCCGCGACGGCATCCGTTGGCCTCGTTGGTGTTCGGAGTGTATGCATCAATGCCAGTGCAGGTGAAGCCAGGCGGGCGGCCGAACGAGGCGCCTGAGGATCTTCTTCGGCCAATGAGGCCAACGAGAGCGCCTTGGGTGGGCAGGCCTTCTTGGCTCCAGACTTGGACCAGCGGTTTGATCGAGAGAGGAACGTTGGCTTTTGGAACGCCTGCAGCGAAAGAGGCGATGACCGAGGAGTCTCATCTGCGACAAGGTCATAGCCCTGTGGGAAGGAAGGCAGCGGAGCACTTGTAGTAGTCGCGGTCGTTGGCTCGGCATCTTTGTCAGAAACAACATCTTGTTCTTGCTCCTCAGAGGTGGTGCGCAAGTTCGACAGTCCCTTGAAGGGCTTTCGTCGAGAGTGTTGCTCTTGTTCTGGTGGTACTGGTGTAGACGACTGCTTGTCAGTCAAAAGCCAGCTCATGACACGGCCGTTGCTCGAGTGGTGGCTGTGGTCGCCCCGAGGTTGCTCTTGCTCCTGCAGGAGAGTAGTCGAGCGAAGGGGTGCAACAGGAAGCACAGGAGCCACCGTTGTTGTTGATGTTGTTGTTGTTGTTATTGTTGTTGTTGTTGTTGTTGTTTCTATTTCCTTCTGAGTATCCTGCTTATCCTGAGCATTTCCAGAGTCATTGGACGAAATCGATGCCGAGACGGCTGCCGCGACCTCAGTGTTCGTCATCGATGGCAGTGTCTGTGAACGCTGTGCGCGACGGCGCGACGAGGCGGGGACAGCAGCTGGCACAGCTGGCACTTCCTGTGGTGCTGATGTAGGCTCCAGCGGGTTCTTGGATGGACCAGTCATCGATGGCGAAGGGATAGCAGGCATTGACAGCCGCTGGTCGTTCTTGGCCTTTGGCTTCAGTTGCTGCTGCTGCTGCTGTTGCTGTTGTTGCTGTTGCTGCTGCTTCAGCGCCTTCTTCGCACAGATCTGCTGGACCTTCGCGTACGAGATACCGCGCTGCTCGTCAAACATCTCTGGGGTCTCGTCGCCATGGAGATAGATACAACGCTGGTGGTTCTGCTGGTACAGACAGGCATCACCGCTCCAGCAAGGACGAGTCTTGTACGTCAGCGAGCGAGGACGGCGCTGCAGCTCCGAAGGCTCGTGTGCAAATTGACACCGTTCACCAAAGGGGCAGTGGCCTCCTGACTCTTGGTAGCGTGTGCAAAACTCGGTCTTGTAGTTGATCTGCTGCTGCAGCTGTTGGTGCTGCTGTGGCGGAAGGAGACTCGTGTGTTTGCGCTGTTGATGCTGTGCCTTGTTGTTTGTAGTTGTCGGGGCCGATGTAGCTCCTGTAGAAGAGTCCATAGATGTGGTCGACGAAGCGATGGAGCACGAGCGATTGCGACGAGACTGCGTAGCCATCGCTGTCGAGCCTTTGCTGGTTTGTGAAAGTGGTCGTCGAACAGTAGCAGTGGTTGCAGTGTGGGAAGGCATGTCGGTCTGGTGGTCCGCCGATGCCTTTGGTGGAGAGGACGCCATGGAAGACAAGGCTGTTGAGGTGGATTGAGGGGAGCAAGACAACTGGTGAGACGAAGAGCATGACGAACTAAGAGAGGATGAGGAGAGGCTGGATGTCGGGCGCGACGCCAAACTATGGTTGGCGCTCGACCGTCGTCGATGGGGCATTGTCATGGCGCTAGCTTCTGTGATATCCTGAACATAAAGATCTAAACTTGGATCGGTCGGACCAGGCTCTCGTCGGATGCAGCCTCTGTCTCTCGTAAGGACGGGCCCTGCTGCTGTGTGAACTCCGCCAATGGCAAAAGGAGACACAAAGGGCGGCATGGATGACACAGTAGGCTCCACGACTGTTGTCAATTGTGTTGGTTCCATGTGAGCATAGGACGAAGAAAGGGGAGATGAGCTAAAAGGTGGACATGGAGGTTGTGGCGAACAGCCGATATTGGATACAAAAGACGCTGGAGCTACTGCTGTGCTGGCGGCGGTGCTGGATGTTACTGGCAAAGTAGAAAGAGGAGGAAAGATACCCTCGGAGAAAACTGCATTTGCACTAGATGTCCTGTTAGCGAGGAGTGTGGACAGGACATGAGAGAGATTGGAGATCGGGGGACGTTGTTGTTGTTGTTGGTAAGCAGGGAAGGCTGATGCAGCATGTGAGGGTTGAGGCGCAACAGCAGCAGGATGCCACATTGAGCGATAGGACGACGAGGCATCGTCGCCTGCTGCTGATTGGGCCGTTGGGAATCGAGGGGAAGCACCAATGGCAGGCAGCGGTTGTGAGGGTCTGTGGTAGGGTGTGAGCGTCGTGCCACCACCCTGAGCCCAAGCTGTTGAGAATGCCAGGGATGCCATGGTAGTGTACGACGGTTGCTGGTCGGCAGTGCCGAATGGGTTGAAAGGGTCGGTTGTAGGACTGAGGAGGTGTGAGTTGGGCATGGCGAAAAATGAAGAACAAGAAACACAGGCTGAGAGGCAAAGGCAAGTAACAAAGTAGCAGTAAGAAAAAAAGAAAGACGTGAAAAAGGGCGTAAAGAGAACCGGAATATATACAATTTTGGACAAGAAAAGGATAGTTTTTTTTGAAGAGAAGAGAGAGTGAGGATGAGGAAAGACAGAAAAAAGGAGAGAGAGGATGGGGTGCAGCTCATTGTATTTATATTGGTCTTCTCGCATAAACATCAAGACTCAGTATGTGTTGGTGCGGGCTCTTGCCTTTCTCTGTATAATGCACTGGCCATTGGGCGATGTATCTGAATACCTGACAGACAGAATAAGAAAATATAAAATAAAAAAATATATAAAATAAAACGAAGCATATGTGGCAAGATGGTGAGAACTGCTTTGAAGTATATGTTATGTGTATGTGAAGCTACGCGAATTTAGGGAGGTAGTCAGTCGATCGATCAATGTCCACGGCTCCATCCAGTCATGGCACCATTAAGACTTGTAAGCATCCTTTTGCCATGGTGAGGTTGGTTATTTGAAAAAAAAAAGATGTTCAACCACCGTCCTTTACGTTCTAGTTCAGGTACCCAAGGTTACTCCTTGGCATAATCAGTGCCTGCATGTGTGTTCCTATCTCTTTTACGTCTCTCAGTCTCTATTTCGCCCTCAGGACCCTTGCATACCCCTGAGCATACCAACCAACGACCCTCACCTAGCAAAGAAGGTTATCCTTCATACTTTGGGGGAAAGAATCGGGATCGGGAGTGCAGGAACCCAGTTGGGCTGGAACAAGGGAACAGAAATTTGACAGGTTGGCGGGACCTTCTAGAGATGCACAAGCCGACATGGACCCTGGAACAAAAAACAAAAGGCGTGATGCTCCCTCTGGCGTTTTTTAGCCACTGACCGAGTGTGAGAATAGTAATTTTTTGAACGGGTATTTTACGGGCTGAACAGTTTGACTCATGGATAGGACAAGCCCAAAGTCCTTGGGGCTTGGTCATTGGGTTTTGGTTGGAAACTGTTGAAATCTGTTCCCCGGACCGTTAAGTGTGCACCGATCTTATTAGTTTTCTTTCCCCCTTCCCTTCTAAATAGCGTTTAAATGACCCTATTATGACCAGGACCTACTATTGCTAAGAGAAATGAAGGGTGCGCTACTTGTAACTTGGTTCGATGCTTACTTTTTTGATTTATGACGATCATTGGTGGGTCTAACGACACCTTGTTTTCTCATACCGGCAATTCGATTTTTTTCATGTCCACTGAGGCGTAGTGCAGTAAAATTCATTTCCTCTTCTTTCCCCACCCCCTTTCCGTCCCCCTTTCCCTATCTTTTCTGACTCTGCTTTTGTCCCTGACAGTGCGCGCTACCCGAGCGAGGAATAAGAGAGAGAGTAAAAGAGACCGGGAGAGGGATGGGAGGGAGAACGAGACAAACGGAGCCATACACAAAACCCCATGTACGCGGACAGGGTGATTAGATCCACCGAATTATGAAACAATACTTTTTCTCCCTTTCAATTGAGTTGCCAAGCGGAGGGGGAAAAGCTCTTGGTGCACAGGTTCACCCTACCCCTCCGCTTCCATGCCACAAGTACTAAATGTCTGGCTACTGGAATGGTACTTGACCATTGTCTTCCCTCTCTCTCTACTCCGAGGGTGACCAGTTTTAAAAAAGGGCTCCCAGATACTATATCGCTTTGTGCAACCATAGTGGAATATTACAGTAGCCATTTAGCTTTATTTTTGTGCGTTGGCTTAGTCTTCGATGACCAGCTCCTTGTTATTTTGTTTTATGCTCTCTTTTTTTTTTCTTTATGTATCCTCTCGTAAAAAGCGGAAACATAATCATGTCCATCTGACGCGACAGTACTTTTCAAGCAAAGAAAAAGTGAGGGCGCCCAGTCCAATTCCAGGATGATACTTCTGAACAGGTAAAGAATGAAAGAATAAGTACGATATGAGTAGGAGAATAATCAACTTTGAGAGCCACGCGTGCCAGAGACGGATGCAGAATAAACGAAAAAAGAGGGGGGGGGGAAGAGACAGACAAAAGGTGGTAAGAGAAAATAATGTGAAGGAGAAAATGGGTGGAGCGTATTCACTTTACGTACAATATCATAAAAGGTTATTTGAGTTGTGTAGTACACTGATAACCTTGCCTCAGAGGGGGGCACCAGAGAGAAAGGGAAATTGCGAAGCAAACATTCAAGGAGGGAGTGAGCGAGGGGGAGGAAAAGGCACCGACGAGACAGCTCTTGTTATCTCATCATCTCTAGGAGTCCTTCAAGTACAGCCCAGGTGGGTTACCGCGCATCAGCTATCTTTCTCTGGAACTCTCTGCACTGCAACGAAATCAGCCGCCGAGATCTTCAGGCTGCTGCTGCTTCCCCCTTTTTTCTCCACACGTTTTGTTTTCCCGCAACGGTCATAAATTATTGATAAATTGCAATTTTGTTCATGGTTTTGGATTGGGAAATTGTTGGTGGCACAGATGTGTATGTACTATGTACTATCAAAAATTCTCTTCTCATCAACAGCGAGTAGCAACAGGCCATGACAGCGGAGAACCTATTGACACCAGAATATCCTTGATATACTCTCGTCTTAATATACTATTGTGTATTTTGTTGACACCACAATTGCAAAGCTTGATATTTTTTACCCACCACCAGGAGATAAAAAATAGATGTGTGTATGGAACATCAAACAAAAGAAACACCGAAGAAAAATTAGCGAAGAACATCGAGCTTCCTCGTACGAGCTAGTGGAAGATATTGTGCCCGAAAAAAACAAACGTACGATCGATCGTACCTTCGTACAGCACGTGCAACCGCCTTTTTAATGATACTTTTTTTTGTGCTGCTCGCGTGTCCTTTTGGAATCACCCTCACTTCTCTCACACCCTTTTTCGGAAATGGATGATTTCTTTTACTTCTCCTTTGTCCTTCTTAGTGTCGCATGTAGAACCCTTTCCATCCCTCCTATGTAATAATTTGGTAATTATCGTCTTTCGCAAAAACGCGCTTTAGCAAACCAATATATCGCTTGACACACACACGCGTGCGCAGACATAAAGCAAAGTGTTTGTGCTAATGCCATTAATATGACGAAAAAGCAATTCGTGATAACCACCCAGGACACATCAAACCTAATATCCAGCTGCAAGCTGCCATATACAAGGAAAAAAAAGTGGCACCATCTTAAAACCGCTTTCCCCCCTTTCTAATACATGCAAGGTAAATAAACTAGAATGTGTAACACGGTGCACATTTACATTTACACAGCATGAAAAGGTATCCTAGAGGAGTTTATCGGGGGGAGGGAGAGGGAGAAGTGGATACAAATAATTGTTTACAAGGTACATGCCAGCAAACTATTTTCTGCAAATGTCCAAGTTTAATGCAATATTTTATCGTGCACCTCCGAATGCACTATGTGCCTTGTTGGAATGGCACGTATTTGTATCGAGATCAATGGCATAACACAAGAATGTCGCGTCCACCCTAATCATAAAGTTATTTTCCGAAATAAGCATAGTAGACAAAGGAGAAAAAAATCTAGTGTCAGTCATCATAAATTATTCTGGAGATACTCTAATAATGGGCTCCCAAAAATATACAATTGTTATATCACATCCATCCCTTTCTGTGTTCCGTCTCCAGAAACGGCGAAGAATGAGAATAAAACAACACCAAGAATAGATCACCTAATAGAAAAATACATACGTGATAGACATTATGTGCGTAAAGAACCGTGTCACAAAATATGGGATGATGCTTGCCAGGATACCGACCACATAACCATATGGCGAGCGCAGTGTATGAGTCGCAAAGATGTACGCCGAAAAGCCGGTCAACACTGAGAGCATCATCGAATTGATGTACAACACCAACTTTGTTAGGAAATCTAGAAAGCATAACAAGAATGAGGAAGCACAGGTAAGAATTTTCAAATGCTCCAACAGAACACGAAAACATATCAGGTATGCACACTGAGCCACCTGACTGTTCAATTTGTTTTGGTGTGCACATATTTTGTTTGCTTCATTGTTCTAGGCCTGAATGCACATAACCCCGTTTTCATACCTGACATGAGACCCCAGAGGAGATTGCGTCTAAAGATCTTGCTTGCAGACCGTGCAGCGGAAAACAAAGACTCGCCTGTGATACCGACATATATCAGCGTGTAGTTATTAAAGTTTTCGACCAGACCCTCAATAAACCGACAGCATGTTGCCAAAAACACAAACAGCGGGAATGAGTGCTGCTTTAGTTTCTATTGATGATCGAGAAGTCAACCAATTCATAATAATAAGTTAATACCGAAAGAGTCTGTACTAAATCTTCCGCAGCCAATAGTAGACTTCAGGCTTCCGTTTGGCCTTCGTATGCCCTCCTCCGTCTCCTAGAGTGTCACAAGCCAACAAACTATATCGCCGGCGAGAATAATATCCATTTCCGCTTAGAGAAGAAGCTAATGACACGTACCTTCTGTGAGTACCGCAATGTAAGGACTAGGGCCTGTACAATAGCGATAAACAGGCCTCCTAGACAAATGGTACCCAAAGATGATGTTGTCGCGTTCACTAGAATGGGTTGCATGATCTTCGAGCTTTGGTATGTAAATGGCTCATGTCTAGTTGTTTATCGTCCATAGACAAATATTGTCCGTACATTCAAATGGACACCAATAAAAAAAGGCAATTAGAATAACTATTAGTGAGTTTGGCCACTTCGCGACAACCCTCGATATCTTCTCTTTCTCCACTGTGGTGAGGGGGGAGAGAATATCTTTGTTATGTTAGCTTCCAATAAACACATTCACTTTACCTGTGAAAGTACCACTTTGAAACGACACCTGCGAGTGTGACGCGCTGAATATTGCCGAGAACAGCGGACGTCCACAGAAAAATAAAAATCATAAAGGCGGCAATTGGGTAGAAATTTCCCTCAAGGACCCATCTCGCTGCTTCCGTAGTAGCTGACGACGATTCGACGTGACCGAGTAGGAAAACGCGTGAGAAGAAGACAAGCCAAATAGCTGCAAAGACCACGTGGATAACCATCAGTCCAAACGAGACAAGAAACATATCCGGATTGTCCTTCAAGATGTCGCATGCCAACTCGATGATGTCAGTCGTTCGTGCAATCTGCTGCCGCTTAAAGTAGATGACTGCTTGAAAGACTACTGCAAGCAACAGCGGTAATACCGAGAGTACTGCCAATCCTGTATCTTGTGGATCCCGCTTTCCGCCCTCGCTCTTTGGTCCTTTGAAGGCGGTCACAAGCGACCATATAAAGAGTGAGAGGGCGAGCAAAGGTACCAAGAAAACTGTCATCAACACAACGGGCTAAACAAAAGAGAGAAACCGCGAAATACACTGGTCAGATTCATTGTGTGCTAAAAAAGAGGAGTTGGTTGTGTCTAGGTAGATAATGGAGTAAAAGGCCAGAGTAGAGGGTTGGCTACAACAATTTCTTTACGTGTGCTTACCCTTGCAAACGTCCTAAGTGTCAAGAGCCATAGTGCACCTAACCCTGCCGAGATCAGGATGACAAAAGTGAGCATTCCAGCACTGGACTTGATGACCTTGTACACTGTGTATATATGGTCGGTGATAGGTGCAGACTAATTGTCACAATAGTAAGGTCATCGATGTCAACGTGGCACAAAGAAAGAGAAAAAAGAAGCGTTAAGACATCACTTGGCATTCGAGGGGATACATACAAAGACCTGTTGTGCCACATGGGCATACACAAAGAGCGTGGCGCAGCAAACTCCCATTATTCCTTTTCCAGATAGCATCAAAACTTACATTTGTGGTAAAGAGGAGAACAATGCCAAGAATAAAGTATGCTATCATCGCAAGGATGTACAAGATAGCGAACACCGGGTCCTTGAATTGTCGCTTGTAAGATATTGATGTCCATCCGATAGGCCCTGTGGGGATCTATAGTCGATAGAAACAAGGGGGCAGGGATGGATCGGTGAGTAAAAAAAGGAGTTGGAGGTAAGAGAGAGGGAATGTAGTGTTGTTGCATTCGTCAGCATAAACAAAAAAGGTTCTTTTTTTTCCTTGGTGGTGATACACCTTTGTCGCTTGGCTGGACGTCGGTCCCTTACTCCCCTCAAACTATCCTCCTTATTTGTCAATATCGTTGCAAGTCCTCTCTGTACTCATTTCGCACCGACGTAGTCCCTGCGTCTATCCTATCGCTTCTTTTGGAGTGCATTCATCATTTCAATACTAGATCACATAAGAAACGTACTGGTTTGGGTGCAAGGAGCTGCTCACTCAGATTCGATCCTCTGGAGGACGAGGCCTTGTTCGAGACTGGTGGTGGAACATCGAGGTATATAGCTGCTGGCGTCTATTCGTTCGTTCAATCGCGTGATTCAGAGTACATGATAAAGAAAGAAAAAAAAAGAGTCAGTGAACAAACCAAGAACTTCACAACATGAAAGTGTATGTGCTTGTGAATTAATGAGATGACAAAGGTCCAAGGAGCTTTAACAGCTTGCTCCTGCCAATGCAGACGGCTCTCGATATCTCTCTTGCTCACCCTCCATTGTTATCCCTCTTCCCTTCCCCCTCGACTTGCTATGTACACGATCGTATGTAGTTGCAAAGCGGGCTGATGACTTACCAAGGGCGCTTCTGGCCTGAGCTCTCTGTCCAGAAACAAGCTCATAGGGGGTGACCGGTCGCTGATATCGGATCCATTGTCTTCACCGTCGTCCTCATCATAACTACGGTGGTGATAAGGTAGGTGTGGATGCGGGTCGCGACCGTGGTGGTAGGGATTCTGTTGTTGCTGCTGCCTCCGTGGTGCGCCGTTTAGGGTTTCTCGGTAATGGGATGTTTGCAGCGGCACCGACTCGCCCAACTCGCCACTCATGTCATCGTCATGACTATGGCCAAAGTGGTCATGAATGTCGCTCTCACTACCATTGTCGTCATGGTCTAACCCATCGTCCAAGTCAAGTTCATTCTCAATGGTTGGTACAGAATAGAAAAGGCTGTTTTGGATGCGTCGACTGCTGGGCCCAGAAAGACCTCGATTGCTAGCAGAAAGATCGTAGCCACCACCCCTACTGGGTGACGAGCCATGTGCAAACATGAATGCAGACAAGGTTTTGTCCCAGACGAAGAATTAATGCAGAGAGCGGAGTGGCAAAGTTTCTTGCTACAGAAGAATAAAAGGGAGCCGCTGGGGTATTTTCGACTATATAGTTGACTAGGTTAATTGAAGGAACGTGTGTAAGAGAGGCACCAGTTGAAAAGGTTGAAAGGGAGAGGTGGGAGTAGAATGGCAATGAATGCTTGCTTGCATGTAAAGGAGACAAAAGAGAGGATTTGGGTGCACAGAAGGCTGTTTGGAAGAGACCACCCAAAGAAAGGCATCACATGATCAACATTGACACCAGAGGCGCAGTTCTTTTTCCCAAGCTGTGTCTCCACCTACACTTTGCAAGACGCATTGTTTCGGTTGATTACTAGACTTCCTTTTTTCATAATATTCTCATTGGTCTTTTCCTTGCAAAGACTGCTTACTATATTTCCACAATGGCCGGAAAGAGACGATGAAGAATATTGGATTCAGCATCTAACTTTTGAGTCAATTTGGAGTGTTTAGTACTTGATTGGAGCTATGCCGATGCGAGCCTCGCCCTGATCAAAGACACAGTAATTATTCTTGATAAAGACATCGCCCAAGATCCACAGCTGTGCCTCGCCGCCCTGCACTCCAGAATAGCAGTTCCCACCGCCAACCTCTTCACGGCTAAGGTCAGCAAATGCTACGTCAAAGAATTGCCCACCCATCATGAATGACACCGTCGCATTCGAGGTCACCAAAGAGCAAGGCACTGTCCAACCGTCGTTGGTCCATACTGAGCCCTCAATATGCGAGTGGATCGCTGCGGCTGTGGTATCGTCGACCAACACCAATGTCGTGCCAGTGTCGATGATGCCTTGTGCACTCGTACCGAGCTGATTTCCGTCGACTGCAACGTCGTCCACAGCTACCTGCCAGTACCCCTTCATTGTGACGGGTACGTAGGTCAGGTCGCCAGTGTAATGTGTCGTGTTGATCCCTCCGAACAAATACTCACCTCCGACTCCGCCGTTGACGCGCTCCGCTGGCAAAAAGACAGAGAAGACGGGCTGGGCGAGTACCCCAGCTGCTATGGCGTTATCCATAAAGGTCTGAACATTATCAACAGATTGGATCGAGTTGAAGCCCAAGCCAAACATTCCGTCTTCAGCAGACGTGACAAACTCCTTCGACTCCATTTTCGCGAGACCAAACGTCTGCCGTACGGAGATACCGCCGACGTTGATCATGTCTGACCCCAGGATACCTGACGCTTTCGAGCTGTCGCCATACTCAATACTCCATACTCGACCATCCATTTTAAATGTACTCGAACTGGTCGTATTGAAGCGCGCATGGGTTCGACATGCCGACGACCAACAGCTGGTGGATGGCAACCATATATCTGCCGAACCGGTGTCAAAATTTAGGTTGAACATTTGGCCTGGAGTTCCCACACGAACGGGACCGTAATACTATGAAATTAACAAAATGTTCATTTTCAAAAGTTGAAAAGAGTAAACGATGAGAAACGTGATTCCTTTCTGTTCTTTGTATTTTTTATACCTCGCCTTCTGCTGGTGACATAATGGTACCTCAGAATCACTCTCGATATTAATCGCAGGAACAGAGCCAACACCAGGGATATCATTGGATGTTTGTTGGATAAATTGGTAGCGATCCTGCAGACGCAAAAAGGAGTAGCGCTTGTTGAGCTTGAGCAGTTCTGCACGCGTATTGTAAGTGTAGTGCTTGTTGCGAGCAAGGCCAACTCTATAACCGCGACGAGCCTGTCCTGACATGGAGCTTGATGAAGGCAGACCCGATGTAGCTGCAATCATGGCAGCGACCACGGTGAATAGTACAGCAGTCCTCATATTCAAAAAAAAACTTGATGTTGGTAATTGAAAATAAGTGATTTTGTTTTAGAATGCTGTTTTTTTTCTTGTTGATGGTGGGCAATTAGACAGGAGGAGAAGAACAGTAGATTATGTATGTTCTTTTTCCCTTTCTTGGTATAGAAGATAGATCGTTTATGAACCGACTCGGTGGCGAGTATTGACAAGTTGGATTTTCAGTTTTTATTCGCGGCTCTCTTTCTGCACCTCTCTTTGTAAGGACGACTAGATTTTCAGATAGAGAAAAAAACTGTGAGAAAAATAGACGATTCATTGGGCAAGAGCAGCTTTCTATACGCAGCAAGTAAATTCGCTTCAGTCTAAAGGGGGTTATTGCCTCGACCAATTAAAAGTTTGTCGCACTCAGACTCTGTGGAAAGTGGAAATTGTTTCATGAGGACAAAAATCCTATGCACCATTTCTCATCGAAGACTATAGTGTCTGGGTAAAAAAGCAAATGTCGAAAGATATTGTGATGTAGCGAAGGAGGTGCCAGAATGTCAAGTGGCTTATCAGATACCTACATTGGGTGATCACTGCAGAATTGTGAAATGGTTAATTGTGAGTATACCGCATCGGTTTAAATATAAAAAGAAAACTGTTGGGCATTTTCGACTCCAATACAGATGGAGAATGATTGCAAAAAGAACATCAATACCCCATACCCTCGAGATCATGTCCATCCTGCCACCTGCAATCCATGCTTTAAGGATCCCACGAGCAGTTCATCAACTGAGAGGAGCAAAGACAGTTGGCAGACAGGCATCTTGGGATACGAATTTCAGTGCGCCGTAGAATTGGACGTTGACCTCAATGAATATCACACATATTCCAGAGGAGGGGTGCATTAAGCCCTCTGGATATTTTTTGTTCCAATGGTAACACGAATTTTTGCGAGGGATGACTACGAGTTGTCTTGATGCCCTCTTTCGCTGAATGATCCCGTTTTGCAATGTGTGCATGTCCATCTGGGTCACAATTGCCATTTTGAGTTTGATGGATGTTACAAGCCCTCACTTCAATCAAAGCAATCCATGAAGCGAGACGAACGAAAAATATTGTTCATTTTACCTTCGATTACAGAACACTGGATGCAAAAAAAACATATCATGCAGCGTTTTTTCAATGAAGTGTGTGTTTGCACACCTCGATGTACGGCTCAAGGCGCGTATTTCACGCGCGTATTCCCTCTTTTACCATGACTTGAGCAGATATGAGAGTACGTGCCAGTCAGATTCGCTCTAATGCCGGGATGGCATCAACAGCCTGATTGTATATTTCAAGCATCGCGCAGCGACGCATTCCAGAATAAATCAGCTCATCCTTTCGGCACAGAAGGCTTTCTCAACTTTAACGCTCTGATCCCTTCTTATTGTCTACTTCCAGCCTCGTGTAAATTATTCGAGCTGTCTGAAAAAAAGATGCTTGCTTACCACCACAGCAAACGATATTAGTACTTCTCGGAATGCTCCCTGATCAGCGAATCAGTTTGGTGGTATCATCCTTGATTTCCACAGGCATAAGCATGGTATGGGAAGACACTCAGCACTTTCATGTCAGATAACCGTATGACTATAGAAAAAATTCCAAGAGTACCTCGTTAATCTTCGACATGCCCTCTTCCCCTAATATCTAATGACTTTTTCAATCTGGAACACCGTAGGAAGCTGATTTAATTTTGGGGCATGTGTGGACCCCTTGGCAGGGCTTTCTCTTCCTCCTCTCAGATTTGTTTATTTTTCATTGCTAGAAGAGAGCGACGTGTCTACATTAGAGTGGCCTGCTTCTTTCTCCTCCAGAGCTTTCTTCTCTTCGGCTACTTGAAGGCGTCGTTGCATGAGACTGGTAATGCATTCCTGTAAGAAATGACACGCACCATCAAACCCTTTTGTTTCCAAATAGTCCAAGTACTGAGCGCGGTATTCGGCAAAAGGTAGTTGTAATCCACCCTTTTCAGCTCGATCCTTTAGTGACTGAAGTGATGCAGGACCGTTGAGCTGTTTTTCCTTTGGAATGCCAGCCTGTTGCTCTAAACTCTGATAGAGTTATGAATTTCGAAATTTCAAGTTAATCATCATCATCCAATAAACAGAAATAATTACAAGTTAGTAGACTGTGTCACATCAATAGTTCAATATTCTGATATAGATCACTCAACCTCCATATCAAAGACATTTTCGCGCTTATAAGTGTATTCTCTACCTTGGCAAACTTTGCGGAATAGCCAGCCATAGCCAGTGAGTGCGTCAAAGAGAGCATGTTGTTCATATTGAGTCCTCCCTCTGTACAAATCTGGCGAGCGCGACTAATCGTCTTTCTACAAATGAGATACAGAAGGACACACGCACACAATTTGGGCGTTAAAGTGTTAGCTAGGACAGATTTACGTTTAGCGGTGTCATTGATTCATAATAAACAACCTTATAACCAATGCCTACCGCCAGGCATGGTTTGAAGGGAAAAGATCTACCCAACTTACGCATCCACTTGGAAACCTCGAGCGTTCTTATCAGTTTTGTTGAACGCGCGACTGCGCCAGAGGAAATTACAAATATCCATCACAAAACTGTTGAAGAAGGTGACATATTCGCGCGAGTACCCCGGTACATCAGTAGGTGGTGGTGGAGGTATTGATGTCTGGCTATCACTTGTACCATCTTGGTTGTTTTGCAGCTGTTCCTTCCGTTCTTGTTCATACTTCAAAAGAAGAGCTTGGTGTGCTTGTTGTTCGTTTTCAAAGCTCTCAAAGGCGTTCTTAAACTGCAGGATAATGCCGCAAATGCGTGACATGGCCATGCCGGAATCTGCCAGAAAGCATCGATAAACGATGGTGGAGTCAGGGATGATGATAGCCATTGGGACCCGGAAAGTAACCGGCAGAGATGATGCCAAATCCAAAAATGAAAGAACACCGTGCTGAACAGCAAGATTGCTTTCATCCATTTCAAACGCCACTGTTGCCATCCGATCCACATGCACAATAAACTCTTGCATCGTTTTCATATAGTCTACATTCGGAGAGAGCTTCGTGAACAGGCCTTGCCTAAAGAATAAGAGCAAAAGTTGTGGAATGAAACCATACGATATGAATATCGAGACTCATCCTTTAAAACAACGCCCCACGACCAACCTAAAATACACTGCAGGTTTTTCTCTTGGCTTACATCGCTTTGCTTTCTTGTTCAGAAATGATATAGCCTTTCTCTGGAGAAAGATGTCCTCGCCAGTTGATCTGCGCCCACTGTTGTAATAACCTGCGATAACACAAGAAAAGTTCGCCTCTCCAAGTCGGCCCCGAATTGTAAAAGATCCTCTGTAATGGCTTCAAGAAGAATGCATAAAGCTCTGATATCCATGCCCAAATGAAAAGATGCCATATTCCGGAGATTGTTAGAGTCTGTTTTAATGTATATACTTCAATGTCCTTGTACTTTACATTCAGATTCCAGCATCTTACCTTCAAAACTACGTGGCCGCAAGTATGAAAGTAGAGTGAAAATTTCCTTTTGGTATATGCGTCCATTCCATATCCGCAGAAACGGCATTAAGAACACTTCAACAACAGGAAACAGGTCCTAAGGAATTTTCAAAAGATAACGTTTTCTATTCATATCAGTAAAAGAGAAGAAACGCAATTGAAAATTATGATGGTCCTTGCACCTTCTAACTCTCCTTAGTACCTTGATCAAGACCGTGACGTCTACCAGCTTTCGAAGAACATGTCCAAATCTTTCTTGAGTTGCTGTAGTCTTTTCGCCCCAATACCACAGATCCATCAGTTCCTGTCCAAGCCAATAGCTGATACGACTGACAAGTGACGAGGATGGCTGCAAGCAAAAAACATGTTGTAGCAGACGGTTTGATAGAATCGACGAGAGCTGATCAGGCAGAGCTAAAGTATCAATATGTTTCACCAAAGACGATAGTGAAGTGATCTGTGATAACGGCATAGTCTTGGGCTATTCCCGAGTAAGGATTGATAAAAGAGAAGCATAACAAGTGGTTCAGTTTCAAGCATAAAGACAAAATCTATATGAAGCTACATGGACCAAGGGGTAGAGTGAATAATCAAATAACTTACATCCTGTCCTTTGCGGTACAGTGAAAACGCGTCCGGCAAGAAAGTATGGGCGAGCTTTTGTCTCTTCGCTGATCCTATCTTGACCAATGGCTTCTTGGAACCTGTCAAATCAGCCTCCAATGACAACGCTAGTGAAGAGGGCGAATTCCACTGAGCTCGAATATCCATGATTTTGGTGGCTAGAGCCTGATCTGGGCACTTGAAGATTGCCCGATTCGAAAGTGGAAGAGGCATCAAGATAAGATCCGGAAAATACGACTTGTACACATGCAACAATCCTGTGAGTGGTAGTTCTCGTCCAACTGAAGTCTGAAGGTCCAGCCTAGTTTTATGATGCGCAAAGTAAGTATGTGTGAGATAAAACTAGGCCATTCGATAGTTAACGGTATATCTCATGATATTACAATCATAAAAGGCACCCTTACAGTTTCCGGATCCTAAATGGCCTGACATGCTCTCTCCGAGTCATAAAATAGAGCAGGTGACAAAGAGAAGGCCTTTCAATTGAAAAAAATGACCATATTAGTCAGTGGATAAAATTACTGCTCCGATCATGTGGACATGGATCGGCGCCTACATCGGTAACATTACCTCAGCGTTTCGTATGACAGGTAATGGAAAGCAACACCATAGAGCTTGACTAATTTTGTCCGACTGTCCAAATAGTCGTAAACGACGATAAGCCAGCGGAGTAATACGGCCTAGTTTTCCCATGGACAAAGAGATATTGTTTTCGATACATTAACAGCCATAACTCGAAACCATCAACATGCACTACTTAATAATTGTAGAACAACAAGAGTTATGTGTTTACCTCAACTCCACGACTGTACCGGCCAAGACATCCCATGATCTTGATTGCACAATCTTCTGGGACGTGAGAGCGAGGGAGCAGTAACTTAACCAGCTTTTTGGCAGTAGTGTCGTCCAACTTTTTGCTGAGCACCACGTCGAGTGTTCTTGCCAGGGCATCTGGCCGTAATCCATATTTGGTGCATTTTTCGCCCAATTCTTCAATATTCCTGACAACATCTGGCTTTCGTCCTTTTACTCCAGCATCTACACATCAACGAACAAAAAAAAATCAAATTGATCAATATTGCAATATAGAGAGTTTCATACTTCGTGGTTGACATAAAGAATAACATAAGGCAGCTTACTCTGATCGATACGATCTATTAAGTGCGATATTTTCACGTCCAGTTCTTCCACTGAGGGCTCATGGCTATTCTCCAACCCTAAAGTATCTACGACAGGGGATCACCAAAAAGTTTCGCGTTTGTCAGTAAAAAAAGGGGGCAGCAGGTCCAAAAAGCTGATGAGAATCAGGCGACATGGTGTATAATGATTTCCTGACAGAGCTTAATGATTTTCTAGACGAACCATTGAGAGCCTCCTCCAAAGGTGGTGAAGACATTGCAACAGCGGATAATGAATGCTCTTTGCAAGAATGAGGGTTAGAATGGTTACTTTGGGGTGAGGAGGAACAAGGACTGTTTGCTCTTGCACTTCCACACAAAAAAAAGAGGGGTGCCACCAAACTCTAAGTTTAAGGAAGTGTCATTCTGCACAATTCTGTCCCCTTTACCATTAAAGAACCCCACCATGCCTGAGAGAATCATCAGTCTCCTGCCTTCGGCAGCTGAAATCGTATGTACTGGCATGCAGCATAGTCCTTGCCCCGCGCAGGGATTACTCCTAACGAAAGATATTTGTACTAACAGATTTTACGCGTTTTTCCTGCTGGATCTTAGATTTGCCTTGTAGGAGGCGAACCGGAGATGGTTGGCCGGAGTCACGAAGGTATGTACGCCGTGACATGCATAATCTTTATATTTTAACACAGCCTTTTCTGCCTAAACTTTCGCTTTTTTCTGTCAATATTCCATACTCCATTGATATAACTCGCCTTCTTGTCGTTGCTCTCGGCTTTTTGTGTAAAACAAAACATTAGATGACTTTCCATCCACTATTCAAAAGCTTCCGGTTCTGACCGAGGCGAAGACAAAATTCACAACGTCTGCAGATGTAGACAAGCAAGTCTCTGAAGCACTTGCACAGGGCAACAGTCTCTATAACCTCGACACAGAGACACTCAAAGCCCTCAACCCGTCGGTCATTGTCACACAGGATCTCTGTACCGTCTGCTCGATTGATTTGGTGACTGTCCAACGTGTCGCGATGACGATGAAACCAAATCCGCCAAAGGTCGTGACCCTGAATCCAGTCTCGCTCGGTGAGGTTCTCGACAGTGTCATCACTGTGGGAGAGGCCATCGGCCATGCGGAGCAGGCCGCCATGGTCCGCCAATCCATGGAGGCTCGTGTCCAGAAATGTCGCGATGTCACACAGGAAGCTGTGCGTCAGGCCCGTGAACGCGGTGAAGAGTACAAACCAAAACGCGTCATGTTTTTCGAGTGGACTGACCCCATTTACCCCGCTGGTCATTGGACGGTAACATATCCTCTTTTTTTTCTCAAACTGAGCGTTATATATTTTTTCTCTATTCTCTCCTGTACTCACTGTCATTTCGTACTTCTCTCCTATGCGCATAGCCTGAAATGATTGAAATTGCAGGCGGAGTGCATCCTATCAACCCTCCTGGACACCACTCGTATGTACAATTCCATGTTGGTTAAAAGTGCCTATCCTGTCAATTTTTTGGGTATGGTAATCCCTGAAGCCTTACCTCTTCATATTTGGTTTTCTTTTCATAACAATACTCAAATATAACAAAAAAATAGAGCACGTGTGACCACTGAGGCCGTTGTTGCCACACAGCCAGATGTAATCATTATCTGTCCCTGTGGACTGGACCTGCCAGCAACGCGCAAGGAGTATAATCAACTAATGGAAAAGCCATGGTTCAAGGAGATGGCTGATAAGGCGACTACGATCGCTTTGGTCGACGGCAACCAAATGTTCAACCGCAGCGGCCCTCGGCTCATCGAGTGCACCGAGTGGCTCGTCATGCTTCTGCACGATCGTCCTGACTTTGAACCCCATGGCTTCCCGTGGGAGCGGATCAAATAAAAGAAACGCCATTTATACTGAGAATATATGATTTCATCAAGTTTATTATAATAAAGTATGGTCGAGGTTATACAAGTGCTTTATGTGAAGTAGGGAAGAAAGAACGAAGAATACTTACAATAGAAGCCATCCAACGCGCATGTTGTCCATTGCTACTTTACTTTGGTTCGGAGGAAGCAGGCTTGAGCTCTGCTCTAACAATAGGCGAACGCCCAATGCCATGGTCGGCAATATCCGTACGTGCTCCGCTCCCTGATCTGCTCTCCAACGCTTCCAAACCTCTTCTTCCTTGCGCTTAGTGCTCGTCGTTCCTTGTAATTCGGATTCACACGTAC
The DNA here is from genome assembly GCA_016098105.1 of Actinomortierella wolfii. Classification (NCBI taxonomy): domain Eukaryota; kingdom Fungi; phylum Mortierellomycota; class Mortierellomycetes; order Mortierellales; family Mortierellaceae; genus Actinomortierella; species Actinomortierella wolfii. The sequence continues at coordinate 193,745 of JAAAIY010000006.1, forward strand.
TCTCTTCATTCTTAATGTCAGAAACAGCTGGAAGATAAAGTACTTTCACCACCTTACGCGGACCATTCATCTGCTGTAGTTCCTCGATATCGGCTCCAATGCTGCCGAACCACGTTAACCTTGAATCGATATCAGGCTTTTGGTTTGTCATGATAGCTGCGTCCCAGTTCAATACCCATAGCTGTTTTTGTTTTGGAAAGAGTGATAAAAGGGTTAATCTGGTGAATGAACCTGCTGCTGTTCAAGCATTGAAAATAGAATCAATAAAAGCATATCTTCCACTTTGGTTTGCTCTTGTTTACCAGCATGAGATCCTTTCCCGTTAACCGATCTTCTAAAATAAACCGGTACGTGGCATGGTGACGCATTGACTCGAAGATTTCGGCTAATAGATACGGAACGAACCGCTGCCGTGGAATGGACCATGGCCGCCTGCTGTCCTTGGGGTCTTGTCCAATGTATCGCACGCTGTATTTGTGCAGTTTGACTTGCAATAACTCTATATCCAAAGTTTCTTCGCTCCGGGCGTGATACCAACCCTCGCCAACAGAGTGTAGGCAGCATGAACACACCAATGGTCTCCACCGCCGCTTGATGCCTTTCGTCCACTAGAACAGTCAGCCGCCCAATGAAAATGTGCAGATGTTAGTCAGTGCTTATTGACGAAGAATAGGATGAGTTTTGGTCAAAAACGAAAGTACAAAGGAGGGGGGAAAGGTAGAAGTGTTTGCTCTAAGGCAGAGGTTAACAACGAAATAAGTATGCTCAGAACATGACCCTTTCAAGAAGAGCAATGGTCAGTGCAATGTTCGAAGATAACACTCTGGCCCTATTCATCTATACGATGAAGTCCTGTATACGAGCAACAATCAAAATGATATTTCAATCTTGGACTGGAGTATCGACACGGATATGCAGTAACTCGAGATACCGGTCTTCTAATAGTCCTTGTTTTGTTGTAATAGTGGATAGGAAGACAATAGCAGCAACAGCAATAACAACTTACATCAATTTTTTTAGCATCCGGATGAACCTGTAGAGCATCCTGATCAATATCCAAAGCATGAATCAAGAGGTAGGTGGCTCCAACGAGCACCTGTCCTTCGCGTGCACCCAGATCACCTTCTCTAAGCTCCTTAATGTCCTCTTCATCGTGGCACATCCAACATTCGACCAGTTCTTGCCAATGTTCCGAAGGCAAGTCAACGATGCGCTGAATTCGCCTAGTGTCGTTGCCGGCTGGTTTCCGCACAGAAGATTCTTCCTGAGAAACTTTTTGCACTTGCTCACGCGACGCATCAGCCTCTTCTTCCACCAACTCTACTGTCTTGCTTTTCTCTTTAGCGTCCTCAGTGAGAGATAGACACTGAAGTTGGTCTATAGGATCATTCTTTGTCCGATTTGAAAGCATTAGGGTGGAGCCGCACACGCCACAGCCCAAATCAGAAAGACCTTGAAGCTCAGCTGCTGGAATAGGAGGAGGAGGCAATTCTGCTGGTGCTGTGGCGGACATGGCTGGCGTTGGTAAGGCTGTGGACACACTGCTATTTTTTGTACTATCGACAGTCAATTTCAGCGATAGGATGGATGAGTTGGCTGAAGACGGGTCAAGTGTTGTCTTTGTAGGCGCTATGGCGCAGGGCAAACGAAGAACTTGAGTGGAAACCACGTCGGTAGAAGGAGTGCGCAACTGAGCTGACTCTTGCGGGACCAATGAAGGGATTAGATCGACGCGGTTTGGAGTGAGGGTGCATGCGATACCTTTAGGAGGCATCTGTACAGCAAGGGAGATGGCGTTAATGTTGGCATGCAATTCGGCATAGTAGCGTGGAGAAGAGGATGATGTGGTGGCGGTTGTAGTAGACATGGCGCGTATGTGCCTTAAGAATGGTCAAACAGGCAGAAATCAACACGAAGGATCTCGCCGGTTCCCTTATTATTCAGTGTACTACCTGTGGCTGTGTGCCCTCGCCCTCGAGTTGGCTCGGGACTTTTGGGGGTGAATATTGTTCCCTTTTTTTTTTTTTTTTTTTTTTTTAGTCCCTGTCTGTCGTTCAAAGGGCCCTGAGCCATATCCCCTGTTTGCTGTCTTTTATCCTCTCTCACTTTGCTTACTCACGCTACCCTTTCTTCCTTCATTCCTCGTGCATTCTCTCTTCTCTCATTCCCACACAATTTCTTTAGCCTCGTCCAGTTTTCTATTTTTCATCAACAAACTCAACGATTCCTCGGCCAGTATACCCAATAAAGGCAGCAACAGACACCTTGTCACAATGTCGCGGCCACACCTTGGAACTACTCATTCCACGAGTTATGATCGCCTCCAGTCCACAGACATCTTAGAAGGCACTCACTTCTCAGCTGCTGCAATGAAGGAAAACCAAGGTAAAACGACACAGAACATAGGCGCGTCGCATAAAATAAAGTCGTTTGAGAAATGGCCACCCTGCTTGCGTGACAACCTTCTCTGTTTTCTTATTCATTATTTCATATTGTACTTCTACATGTTAAAAGTCGGATACCATCCAGCACCAGAGGACTACACGTCACTCGCAGGTAGCTACCACAGCCAAAACCAGCTCTCGCAATATTCAATGGAGGGCGACGGTCAGGGTATCCCAACGCTATCAACATCCCCTTCACCCTTTTCACAACACCAACAGTTACCGTACGTTCCAGAATCTGAAATGCTTGATCCACCGCCACCACCTCCACATCAACAGCAACAGCAGCAGCATCAACTTCGTCGCTCCCACTATGCACCATTGTTCACCCACCCTGGGAAGATCCTCGCATTGCAGGCAGCGACAACGTTGTCAACCATCATTTTCACGGTGTTGCCAGTTATCATCAAGGCCGGTGACAACAAATCCTGGGGAAACTGGTATTCATGGAAAGATCTCTTCCGCCTGCTCGAGCCCTTTGTGAGTGGGCTCTTCCATTGTTGGTTCTTTTACTCGGCCGACCTTATGCAGGGATCGACCTGGAATGTTACCACATCACTGGCTGTGCCTACCACAGGAGCAGTAGCAGCCGACCCCCACTCAACCACAACACTTCCCGTCAACACCATGCGACGTCCATCAACCCCCCTCGGTCTTAACAGCTACCTCCCGACCGATGAGATTACCATGGACCAGTACTCGCAACACAATCGCAAGAGCAATAGCAGCCAATATACCTACCACCAGCAAACACAAAACATGTCTATGGATGACGAGGACCCTTATCTGCGTCCAGCCCCGAAAAGCCTGCGACATACCCCACAGTTCCGATCCAGCCTGGCCATCGCCTTCACGTTCTTTCTGATGACCTACGTGACTGGCGCCAGTCTACACACGGCTGCTGCCTTTTTCAAGTCGACAATTGAATTTTACCTCGACAACCACTCGGTTGGCATTGGTCTCTCCACGCATCCGCCTACGGCTGGTGATGGTGCACTCTCAATGCCATTGGCTCAGGAGCTTAAAGTGGGATATGTCCTGATGCAAGATACCTGGGAACATTCGATTTCGCATTACATCTATGCTTTCGGAGCCTTGGGAATGTCTTGGTGTCAGATGATTGCATATGCAGATCAGACCCTGCCGCGGGGCATCAACCTGGCCCGTGTTGGCACAAGCTGGCACTCTGGGCGGCGGTCAGGACTTGCTGTTCTGTCCGGACGCCGTAAGAGTAGCAAACGCCTTGTACCATTGTTTTTCCTGACCGGTATTCTTTATGGTGGTATTCTTGCTGGTATGTATGCGTGTTTGTGCTGTTATTTACTGTGCTTTCGGTACATCAGTTTTCTTTTCTAAAATGTCTTGCCGATTACATCACTTTTTCTTTTCTAAAAAAATGATCAAAGGCGTCAGCTGTCAATACCCCAAGGGTATATACGTTGGCTACGCCTACACGGGACTCATGATGTTAGTGATCATTGCATATATTTTGGCCAAGGAGCGTGGACGTCTGGGGGGCCTTTTTTCTTTGGGCCGTTACTACATCCTACAGACATACCTAATTGGCGGTGTCGTTGCTTTGGCCGCTATCACCATCTACCTGGCCGTACACAAATTTGATTTCCTCACTAGCAATGATAAGTCGCATATCGGCAACTATTCAAGACCCTGAATAAGGACTCGAAAGACAAAGACGAGATTTTCTGTGAATTTGAAAGCACATTGCTCCCTATATAATATTTTTAATCGCTGAAAACCCCTTTTCAAATCTCAAAATTCCAATCATATACATATATTGTACAAACAAAGGATAAAAAACATTCCTGCATAATGCGTTTTATAAATTTGCATAATTGGTGTGGTCCTGAGATTTTTTATTTTTCTCAAGCAATGGTTATGTGTGAGTGGGAAATGGTGGTAGTTTGTTCGTTCATAGAACGTTCCATGCAATTCTTTCTTTTTTTCATCATTGAACGTCTATCCATTCTCTTTAGAATGTAGTGCCCTCTGGAGGCTGGGGAAGCTTCCGGTTGCTGGACGAGCTCATTTCGCTATAATGAGATTCAAAGTAAACATCGTGTCAACCGTTAATTACAAATTCATTGTTGTTTTGTAGACAATTGAAACGAATTTGTGGTAACCAAAGAAAGACTTGAAAGATCTTTTTCTTGGAGCTAGATGAACTTACCGACGAAGCTCTTGAAGGACAGTCTCAATGCCATATCTATCAACCCATGCACTTAAGCAAGGCAGCCTTGAAGGGATGACCTATATATGATATATTAAAATTACTCATCAATAATTTGCTTGATAAAAATGGCAAACCAATTGAAGGCGCGACAAAAAAAGTAAAAAACATACGTGGCCGGTGGTCTGGTCGACACAAGGCAGGTTGATCCGCGAGACAAACTGAACAGTGGGAGGGACGGTAGGGTATTTGTCGCCACAGTGAATCGTCAAGCTGTAAATGCGGTTCTCGTGGACAGTCTATAAATATTTGAAGAAAAAGGAGGAATTAGAAGGAAAGCATTACAATTTGCCACGATCAACCGTTGCGAGGCTGGATTTTTTTTTCTTTGTTGAAGTCAATCAGCATAAATGAAGCACAACAAAAATTCCACGTTCAAGCTTTTGGCTCTCATATTGACCCAATCGACAGCAAAAACAGTCGATATTGTGTAAATATGAATCTGGATTAGTATTTCCACCTGGATACTTTGTTTTATGACAAAGTCTATCTCATCTCACTTGAAGAACAGCCCAGAAATTGTCCCACGAAACTCTGCAAAGAAAAAAAATAAAACTTGCTCCTCGAGTTGTATTTCCCCATGAGATGTTGCTTCGCGTAATCAACTTTCTTTGTTTTTGTTATTCTGTCTCATTCTTTTTACCCCATCCTTGGGTAAAACGACTTATAAAAAAAGGGGATGGTATGAAGACAGTCAACGCCCATCCCTTATCCCCCTTCCATCCTGTCTAAAGCAGCTGCGCCAAAAGGTGACTTACATGAGGAGGGCCCAGAATTGTACCATTCCAGTTGGTCATCATAATATCCTCAGCGTCCGCCAGTCCATAACTGACTGTTCGATCGCCAATGCCCTTTTCGCCGCGCTCCAGCTCGTCCAGCAGCTTGAAGTTTCTGGGGACTATTGTCGTCGGATGTGACACATCAGAGAAATGCGTGCGGTAAAAGAAAAACGACAAAGAAATTAAAAGTGAGTCATATGGACGCCAACAATCGATGGTCAATTAAGAGTTATGCTGAAGCTCCTGCAGCATAGTGTGGAGAGAAAGGACTGTCGGCTCGAGAGGAGTGTCGCATGAATGCGTCATGTAAACAACTAAGGATGAATCATATGAGGGGCTTCAACGTCTATGCTTCCACACCTAGCAGGAGGATTCTACATAGCCTTGGCAATGTGGAATATCCCATTCTTTAAATCGTTCATTACTGCAAAGTGTTTTTTGGTCCATTGCAATGGTTGAGGCCGGTAAGGACGTCTTGATGTCCATTTGGATTCATATTTGCCCAAAGGAGGGATGCATGCTGAAGTCTTCTCTGGTACATGGTCAGATAGTATAGGAGGAGCTAGTAGGGGACAAAGGCGGCAACATGCCAAGAAGAGACTTACCTTTTGCCATGGTGTTCGTGAAGTGTGAGTTTAGGTGCAAAGGGAGAGTTGTGTTGCCTTTTGTTCACCACCGAATGAAAATCAGCGTGACGTGTTGTTCGCGTATCGCACCCCCTTGTCCCACTCCACTTTCGCCCTGTGCATCATCACTCAGGTACAATATTCATGAAAACCCTTGGGAGGGTCCAATGAGACACAAAAACAAAAAAAGGTAACAAGTGATATATATATATTCAATACTAGCTATAGCCATGCAAAAAGAAAAAAATCTTTATGAGTTCCTTTCTCCAACAGAAACTCACGAAGTCTTGCTAAGCTCTCCCAAGAGGTTCTCAACCTCTGGCACATCTGCCAGATAAAACTTGGCCTCGGTCTGCTTTTGGCCCACTGTGCACGTAATCACATTATCGCCGATATCAGGTCCGACAATCGACTCGTTGCCCAAGATCGAAAACACAGCCTCGTCCGTCTTGCCGTCGCCGACACAGAGAATGAAATCTACTGGTCCAACATCTGCCTGGATGTCCTTCAGGATCGCCTTCACACTCGTCGACTTGTCGATGCTGCTTGGACGCAGCTCCAGAGTCTTGTTGCCAAGAATGATCGATAATGCCATGTGTGCCAGCAGCTTCTCTAGGTTCACCTGCAGTTCCGTCGCCTGCCATGTACCGAATTCGGGATCCGCCTGTCGGTAGTGCCATGTCATGTTGATCTCCTTCTCCTCAATAAAGCTGCCTGGTGTCCGCTCAGTGTAATGCTTGAACAGTGGACGGATCGTCTCGCGCCAGCTCGAGTCCACCTGATCCACCGATCGGAACCATCCATTGCCAGCATCTTTGACTAGTTTCGCAGGCTCTTGGGTGTTAGAGCTAGGCATCTCCGAGTGTACTTGCTTCATAGCCTTAGCCACTGCTGGTGGGTGCTTGTAAAAGCAGCCGTGCTCTGCGCTCAAGCCGACATTGCATTCACCGAACCACTGGTCCAAATGTTTTCGGTCGCGTCCCGACAGAATATACACATATGTGTTGGGCTGGTTGGCTAATGTCTGGAGGTTGCTGATGATATGACTTGCGGGATTGGCTGGTAAGACCAGAAAAAAAACGAGATATTAAATACCGAAACATATCAATATTTACATGTCAGTTTCTCTTTGAAAAAAAAATCGCCATCTAGAAACGCTATTATGGAAGGATATGGAAAAAAACACTTACCAAATTCGGGAAGCTTATGGACAGCGGTCAGTGTGCCATCGTAGTCGAAGAAAATAACCTTGGCTCGAGTAGACCTTTGATGAACCTGGCGGACATGTTCGATGGTAAGCTTGGGCAAGGCCATACGATGGTCAAGTTCTTCAGAAACTCTTCGAAGCTCATTGACGAAACTGAGACCCCAGTAAGCTGCCGTGTACTTGGTCACGTAGCGGAAGAGCTTTTGGTGGTTGCTCTTGCGCAGATCCTCCGGCATGGTCACAGCCTCATGGATTGCGCTGGCCAACTCGTGTGTATTCCAGGGATTAACGATAATCGATCCATTCAAACTCTGAGCAGCACCAGCAAACTCGCTGAGAATCATAACGCCGTGGTTCTCTTGCTGGCAGCAAATGTACTCGTAGCTCACAAGGTTCATACCGTCTCGTGTGCTCGAAATGAGACAGACGTCTGACACAGCATACAGGGCTACGAGTTCCTCAAAATTGACTGACTTGTGCAAAAAGTGGATGGGCTGGAACTCGATGGTGCCATACATGCCATTGATGCGACCGACTAGCTCGTTCACGACCGCGCGCAGGTTCTGGTACTCTTCGACATCCTGACGCGATGGAACGGCGACTTGGCAAAGCACGACCTTGCCAATCCACTCGGGATGTTCGGACAGGAACACCTCCAGCGCGTGCAGCTTCTGCGGAACACCTTTGATGTAGTCGAGACGGTCGACGCCGACAATGAGCTTGACGTCCTTAAACTTTTCGCGCAAGGTCTTAATACGTGCCTGGACGGAGGGGATTTTGAGACCCTCGGTGAACTTTTCTGGGTCGATACCGATAGGGAACGTTCCCACATGAGCATATCGGCCTTCAAAGTCGACGCCATTTGGCATGGTGGATAGACCAAGAATACGTGTGCACGACGAAAGGAAGTGACGTGCATAGTCGTAGGTGTGGAAACCGATGAGATCGGAGTTGAGAACACCCAGCAAGATTTCCTTGCGCACAGGGAGAATGCTGTTATTTGGTGAGGAGAAGCAAAGGCAGGGGTCGTGGGAGGGGTGAGGGGAAATGTGCGCCCCATGGAATGGCAGATGTAGTACACAAGGGGATAGTCAGAAAATGCAATTGGCAGATAGCGTGTAAAATATAATGAGATAAGTTAGTGTGAGTAAGGTCTGGGAGCGAAAGTTTGCCGCATGATTAGCGCATTATCCGCTCATTCATCTTTTAGCTCCCTTCATATTCACATTTTTCACCTTCACGATCTACTTCTTCCTCCCTTCCCCCTTCCCCAACAACAACATAAACACGAACAAAGGCACGATAACAGCCAATTGTCATCCAACTTACCGATAGACCTCGCTACTTGGGAATGGTGTGTGTAAGAAAAAGCCAATCTTGATGTTTATTCTGTTCTGGATGTCTTGGTTGTTGACGTGCTCGCGCAGCATACGTGGCAATAGCATCAAGTGATAGTCTTGCACCCACACCAGATCACCATCGCGCATAATTTCAGTGATGGCCTTAGCAAAGAGTGAATTAGCCTCCTGGTATGCGCCCCAGTCGTCCTCGTTGAATGAGATTTCACCTGGATGATAGTGGAACAAGGGCCACAAAATACTAGATACCAGGGAAGCGTGGAAATTTCCAGCAAGTTGCTGTGAGAAAAACGAAATACAGTTGTGCCGTGTCTACAAAAGCTCGATCTGTCACTCGTCTCAATGACAAAATGCAAGGCGATTGCACCATCACTATCCAACCCCACCTACCTGTTGGAGAATCCATTATAGTGCATGTCGGCAATCTCGTCGTCGATAAACACTGGCAAACACGAGTGTTTCTCCATTAACTCCTTTTGGATACGATCGCGATCCTCTTCGGGAAAGTTGATACCTGGCCAGCCGATCCAGGTGAACTTCATCATCTTCTTTAAGCCTGAGAGTGCCGATACAAGACCGCCGGATGACATCTTATATTGGTAGTTTCCATCGGCATCTTTTGTGATCGTCACAGGCAAGCGGTTCGACACAACCAACAGACGCAGTTCACCCTGCTCGTTGTTATCGGAGGAGACTGGATTGGTTGGCGACTGCAGTGACATGTTGCTCTTTCTGTGTGCTCTGGTTCAGGTTGAAAAGGTGGAAATGAATGGAAAACGTATGTGGAAATCGCGTCCAAAGGATGGAGAATGTAATGAGGGGAATGAGGAGAAGCGAAACTGGTGTTAGATAGAAAGAGAAAAAAAGGTTTGACTCTAGTCGTTTATCACTTCTCTTCTCTCACTGTGACGTAACTGATGTCGGACGAAATTTGTCGATGGACGTGCCCCTGACTAGAAGAGTATAGGTATTTGCCTCTGTTGGAGTATAAATGAGGGGATCATGGCTCCCACCCTCTTCCTCCTTGTGTGCAGGTACCTCTCCATTGGATAGGGGAGGGGACTGGGCTTGGTGATACAACCCGAGCATTATTTTGGGCCATGGAGACGAATACCGACGATCCAGGCACATCAAGTATCACATCAGGCTGACAAGACGGTGAGAAACTGGTTATCGCCGTATTGCATGGTATCATTCATCAGTGTATGGACAAAATAATTCCCGCCATGGCCACAAATCTCTCTCCGTGCTGATCCTGTGAACAATCTCAAGTTTACAAGTTTTGGACTGTGTTTTCGCCTCAAACCCTCGAGCCCTTCTGCCGCGAGCCAGTCGTGGCACAATGGGGCGAGGATCCACCCTACTCGACTCCCCTCCCCCGCAAAAAGGGAGAAAATGTTCCTATTATTGATAGGTTGGCTTTCTCCACAGTCCTAACTCTTATCCTCTCTCGTACTTTCTGAAGCGCAGGCAGGCAAAAAATCACATGCAAAATTAGACGGTCCACCCAGCACATGGCCTCCATATTTCACTCTTTGTATCCCTCTCGTTCTCAAAACCCTTTCGTTTTTCCCTCCATCCACCCTTCTCTCTCTCATTCCATCACGATTCGGATCCGAGCCATCATTTGTCTCGTTCACTCACTTAGTTTCTCACCCTCCCCACTCTCCACTCTCTTTCTTCACCCCACTCGCAATCCACCCTCTCATACATAAACAAATATACACATTTTTTTCTCTCTCTCTTCTCTCTCCTTCTCTCCATCTCTATCTTTCTTCATATTATTCCTCACCCATGAGTAGCGCGGAAAAGTCCACTCAGCAGCTGATTGAGCTGTACCAAGAGCACGCGCTGCAAGTGACAGAGCTTCAACAGCAGCTGCTCCAGCTGTATCCAGCCTCGCATCCAGCCCACCAACTGGTAGCGGCTTATATTAATGACCGTATCACCATGTTTCGCTTCCTCAAGAAGGCCAATTATAGCCTTGAGGAAGCCTATTCACTCGTTGAGGCCAATTTGCACTGGCGATTGGCTACCAAGTGCGACCAGATCACCCCACGGGACATGGACAACAACGTTTTGTGGCAGCAAGGGCTGGTTCAACTGCGCGGCCAGGACCGCTATGGTCATCCCCTCATGATCATCCGTCTGGGCCAGTACATCCCTGCGCCAACAGCAGCCGAGTATCAGCCAGATGAAGATTCGATGGACGAGGATGAAGATCAAGATCATGGTGACTCCTCTTCGTCTTCTTCCAATTCTCCATCATCATCACCCACCACAACACAAACAGGTGATTCATCGGGACGGCTGGACCGACGCAACGATCGGTTCTATGATTACAAGAGATACATCATCTTTGTACTCGAGTGCTTGCGAAAGATGCTGTGGGAAACTAGCCGGCGTCTGCCCACAGAGCAGCATGCACTCCAGGCAACAGTTATCCTGGATCTGCAGGGTACAGCCGTCTCAGATCTCGATCACCAGCTCATCACTTACATGATTGACCTGCTAAAAAATCGCTACCCGAGCTGTGTTGCCCAAGGTAAAAAAGAAAAGGAATTATCAACAAACAAACAAAAATACACATCCCCATCCTATGCAAGGGGGTTTGGAATAGCCGGGAGAACAAAGAGAACGAGAGAAAAAAAGTGTTAGGGATACAGAATTGACCTGAGGAAGGGGAACACAGAAACAAAGAGCGAACACAAGTGGAAAGAGAGGGAGAAAGTGAGCCCTACTTTGTGTGTCATTCAAAAAAGCTATGTGCACACCATGTACTGACCCATCTATTGTTGTTGTTGTTTTTTCTTGTGCCTGACATAAATGCATTGGACATTCCCCGCTTGTTCCTCTCTTTTGTTTTTCTCCAAAATAGTCTACGTCCTGAACTATTCCTGGGTTTTTGGTGGCATCTGGCAGATGCTGAAGCGAGCTCTCCCCGAGACCGCCCGTGCCCGTGTCACTTTCCCTTCTGCCGTTGAGGAGTTACATGAGCACATCGACAAGGATGAACTTTCAGTTGGTACGTTTCCTCATTGCCAATGCAGAGGATATTGCTCTATGGCGCTTTGGCTACGTCTCTTCTCCCTTATGACATTTACTCATTGCTCACCTTTAACCTCTTCCTACAAGTAGAATTTGGAGGCGTGGACGACTACTCGTTCGACTCGGACTCATGCGATGCCTTTCACTATTTTGGATACCCCATGTTCAGTCTGCAAGCACCTGGCACACCAACAACGCTCTCGCGTGTCAACTCGTCCGACTCGATATACTATGACGCAGTATCGACAGTGTCCACCCCACTACACAGTCCAGGCTTACGACCTCATGACGGTCTGGGCTTCTTGTCGATGACACCCATGACACCTCTACTTGCCCCTACCAATGGTTATGTGCGTGCTCGCTCCAACTCCATTCCAACCATCGATATCACCCAGTACCACGATCCTGACACCAACCATCACCATCACCACCACTCTCACCATTATCATCACCACCATGGCAAATCGACTCCTATGCGTGCCTCGTTGCTGAAGCCCTCAAAATCGACTGCTCACATCCCCTCATTCATGATGACTCCATCTATCGAGACTGATCTGCCAACTACATACCCACTGAATACCACCCACCATCGGAAGCGAATCGTCCACGGAGGACCATGCACTGTGCAGCGCAAGGCGAGCATTAGTGGCGATGCCAATGGTCCTCATACTCAACCATCCCAACAAGGACAACGTCGACCACCTCGACCGTATCGTCCTGGTTCATCAGAACGGCGCAACCTTTTGTATCGGTTGTTTTTGCGACCAGATTCCATGTTTATGCGGATTGTGGCTAGCCAGCAACAGATGCAGAGCAAAGTGGCAGCCATCATCAAACGATGTGCAGACAAGATGCTGCGCGGTGATGCAAAGTCGCTCCTCTACTGGGTCTTAGCTTTAATTGTCATGCGCGGTGAACTCTGGCAGCTCATTGCTGGCGCTGCTGTCAAGGTCCTCACAGCCGTTGGAGAGGGTGATGACATCTTTCTTGTATGATAGCATTTTTGTTTTTTTCTTTTGTCTCCCCCCTCCCTCCACCAACTATTCTCTTTTTTGTTTCTTTGCTAGATGACCCGTGTAATTTTTTTCGCTCCATCTTTTTCTCCATGACCACTACCTTGTACTATATATATCCTCCCCTTTCATCGATAATGCCATCTAGAAATGAAAGAAATATTGATTGATTGGGTTACAGCTATGCAAATTTGCTACTAGAAAGTGTCCAAAGGGAAATTGCAAAAGAGCTAGATCAGGGTCACATGAATGTCGCTGTATGGTTTTTCTTGTGTGGGCTTCATAAAGCCCTTGGAGGATAGAGCTAGATAACAACAGATAAAAAATGGAGGTGTATGATTCAGCCGCCATTGCCAGAGTATTACAGATAGAATTTGAATAGGAAATAGGAACGTTTCCTGCCTCCTTCCTCTTCTCTTTCCCTCAATCCCTTCCAACGCATAATTCCCGCTTACCGAGAATATGGTAAAACGCCGCGGCAGCGACAGCTCGCTTCTGCAGCGGGGTTACCACATCTGAAAAATAGAAATCTGGAGCTTTGGCATCTCTGAGGATCGACTTGATATAACGCAAGAAGCTCGCAGTCTCGCGCTCGACCGTCACCTCGAGACCGTGAGCATTCATCAGCGTAGATTCCGTAACTACTACTACGCCGCCGCCGCCGCCGCCGCCACTGCTCGGCACCGATTCTTGTGAAGAAGATGCCTTCATCACAGTACGGTCACGCCTCGAAGACGTATTTGATCCTTCAGACGACCCCTCCGACAAGCTCCCTAGAGGATGGGTAAAAGGCGGTGGTGTTGCTCCATGCGATAGCGAGGTGCCATCATGGTCTCCAAATAACAAGGCCCAGCTCATGTCATCCACTGCATGTGGTGAAGACGCCCGACTCTGTCGGCCGGTCGGAGTGCTCACCCCACTCGATGGCCAACGGCGATAACGGCGGTGTGGATCGCCACTTGTACTACTACCCCTTCCACTACCACCACGGCCACTGCTGCCCCCTGATGTTTCCTCAAATGCCTGATCAAAATCTGACCATGGCACTAGCCCTGCACTCGCATGGTCATGGCTACCATGACTACCACTGGCGCTGCTGCTGGCCATTTCACTTTGACCTGTGGCTCGCAGATGTTCGTCCCAGGGCATGGCATCTCGAAGTGGCGATAGCTGATGTGAAAACGCGGTATCAGTGTCATTGGCGCGGCGACGCACCAGTTCAGGCTCGTCGTCGGTGTGGTAGCCCATCGTCATCCCGGCTACATCGGCACCATCGTCGCCGCCACGGTGATGGTAATCAAGATAGGGACGAGCAGCGAAACCGCCTGATGCCAAAGTCGAAATATGCTGTGCGTTGACTGTACTCGTGACCGGCGCTAAAGACGGTCTTGCTGCTACCATGGCCCAAAACTCGGCCAGCTCTACACCATACTCTAAGGAGTCAGAATATGTTAGTGAGTAAAAACAAAACACATTCGAAAGTGTGGTATGTATATTGACACAAGCTTCTCTTCCTTTTTCCAATTCCCTGCTCATCCCCACTCTAACCTTGAAAACTGACAGGTCGACATAGCAGTGCATTCAGCTGTTCGCGAACTCGTTGTTCTGCTTGCTTTTGCACTTGTGCGCGTACAGCTGCTGCCAAGTCATGCATTAACCGGGCACGGCTCTGCTGGATTTCCTCGCAGGTTAGCATGGTCGGATCGTCAATCATCAGTCGCCACGACTTTGAGCCGCCGACATTGAGGCGTCTGGAAGTTGTTCCAGAAGAGGATTTTTGAATCGTCGGTACAATCCCATCATCACCATCCATCATAGCGGTGGCACCAGCAACACCAGCAATTGATGTCAAAGGGTCGTCAAGATCCACTCCAAATACATTGTACATGGCATGCTCTGACTCAGGTTGCTCTACATCGACGACTCTTCTTGCTGCTGTGTCTACCATGTCGCCATCATAGTCATCACGCTTGCGTTTCTTGCCCTCTGCTACGGAAGACATCTTTTGTGCTGTTAATTCACTACCATCGAGAACCAACAAGTTTCCTTCATCATCAAAGTATAACCTGGCGCCAGTTGTGAAAAAAATAGAAGAAAAAATGATAGGTCACTCAAACCATGTAATTTACAACATTGCGATAATCAAAGCTTACATACTAAATATTACCCATCATCGCCAGCTCCGCCCATGAGCTCTTCATCACCAAAGGGTAGGCCCAATGATTGATCATGATGTAAAGTGCCAGTACGTAAATCTCGCAAGTCTGTATCGAGCATCGATCCTTCATCCAGCGTAATCCTTCGGCGTTGCTCATTGCTTATAGATAAGAACGGGTTCTCTACTCCGTCGCCGAGTTCGATAAACCTAGGTGATGCAACGAGGCTTCCTCTTGTACCGATCTGAGGGGTCGATGACGATGCCTGGCTGACCACTGATTGTGAGAGAGTCCCTGTTGCCCACCCAAACTCGACAGCGAGATCGTGCGCGACTTTTCGCTAGATAAAATATTTGATGAAGCAGAGACAGAAAAAAAATAAAGCAAAAAAAAAGGAAGTATCAACAATGGCCTAAAGCGATCAGCCCACGTGCACTAACAGTTTAAAAGACAAGAAAAAAATGAAAAACGCAGTAGAGAGCGCAAAGGTTACTCACCGCTTGTTCGAGCTCCAAATCATGGGAGAAAAGAGCCGACTTGGCGCTCTGATGCACCTGCTCTTCAATGTTTGGGGCATCTTCAAATGTAATGGCTTCGAATCTACAAAAATGGCCGAGTGATAAGAAACAAGAAATGATAGAATGACAAAGAAAAATGGCGTGGCGATAAAAAAAAGTAAATCGATGGATCATTCCCCATGATTAAATCAATGATGCATGCATCTTTTTTTTTTCTTTTTGCTCTTCCTCACATACTTTGCACTGGACTGAGGCATGTCCAACCGTCCCAACTCAAGAATGGTTGTGTCGCGTCTGATTTGTGTCCATACATGGTTGGCATCCACTTTAGAAACATATTCACAAGTTATGGAGAGAGGAGGGAGAAACAAAAAAATAAGGCACACGACATATTTTTTTCAAGTATGGATTTCTGTTATATTGAAAAATGTCCTCCCAACTCACCATAAACGATATTGACTTGTTGTCCATACACGCGTGTGACGCCGTACATCAGGTTGGAAGACAACCGAAGAGCAAGTGCTTCTGAAGGTTGAGAAATATCGCGGCTATTTTTTTTTGTTTATCAAAATGCAAGATATGAAGAGCAGCATGCGGAAAGAAAACCATGAAATTAAAACAGGCTATGTGAACAACACCGCATATTTGATTGGTTGCATTCATTAACAAAAAGGACGCTAGACTATAGAAGATCCAATCAACTTGAAAGCGCATACCAAGTCTGGACAATATCAACCTTGGAGAGTTCGCGCTTCGAGATCCTTCCCAGGCGGGAACGCGGTCCCATAGTTGCAGCGTACCTGAGAGATACGAGCATTGAAAGAAAAAGATATTAGCAAACATGTGTTATCCATCTACTGTCAAGGAACAGTGGGGAGAAGAGGGAAGTGAAGGAATGTGCATTTACCACACGAGCCCGAGACTCGAGTCCTTTCGCGCAAGAATGTCTTTACTGTAGAACATGACACAGCAGCACGTGTTGAAACCGGAAGCAAGGATAGGGACGTGTTGGTAGGCAAGAAAAGGGTGAACGAATGTAAGGCTGAGTACTAAATGCCGAGGACAAGAGCAGAACCCAATAGCACCACAAGACAGTCATCAGTGATTGTTCTTTTCAATCCTTTTCATGAATAAATAATAATGATATTCTTTGGCATTCATGGTATAGTAATATTAGGGTTTTTGGGTATTTTATTATTTTAATTTATTGGTGGCAAGGGTGAATCGCTCAGCTGGTAGGCATGGGCATGCTGGGGGTACGTATCAGGAGAAGGGCCGCTCATCGACTCACGGATGGCTCTGGCAGCAGCTGCTTTGGCCGAAGCGATTTTGATAGCATCTTCAATGATCTTCCGGAGCTCCTCGTCGTCGCCTTCCTGGTCCAACTCTCCACCACTAACATCACTGCCATCATCGCCGTAAATTTCCCTCCGCTGTCGTTGGTGATGTTGCTGGGCATGATAATGTTGTGCCGGTGTCCTCGATGGCGTTGACATGGAAGCATTGGAATCCGACATGCTCGTCACCGACGACGACCGTGAATGACCATGCGACTGCAACGTCGTTTCCTCCTCGCCTCCTTCTTCCTCCTCCCGTGGCTGCGCCTCCGGCAGCGCATGTAATGCCGCGGCGGCGGCACTACGGAGCAATCTCTCCTTAGTCTGCGACGGTAGCTCGTCATAACTACTCGCCCATGATAGGACTGGCGAAGAAGACGAAGAAGTGACAGAGCTTCCATATCTGCTGTTGTTCGACTGGCGCTTGACTCCTGGCTGGTAATAGAAATGATGCCGCGAGGCCATGCTATCATCTGCCTGCATCAGCGGTGACAATGGCGTCGGCGATGGTGAATCTGTCGTCGACGAGCGCTGACTGGTGGATGACCGCTTAGCACGTGGTGTCGAGCCTCCAAACTTTTCCACATCCGGCGCGAATCGTCCACGCCACTGTGCTGGAATGTTGGCCGACGGCAGTTGGGCTGCATGCAGCTGCGTATACGACTGTTGGCGGTATAACAAGTGCTGTGATGGTGGTGACAGTGGTGGTGGCGATGATGATTGCGGCAAGTGCTGATCGAGCTGTGTCGACTGAGTTGAGATTCCAAGGCCGACTTCGCACATATTGGTTGCTGATGATCCTCCTGTTGTTGTTGATGCAGCAGCGGCGGCTGCCATCGATGACGAAGGCAAGAATGGGTATTGTTGCTGCTGCAAGAGTGGACGGGGAGCCTGCAAATGTTGTGGGAGCGAAGCCAGGCCCAAGGGAGATGATGTGGAACTTCGTGGGGTGATCGTGCCACTTGTAGACGCAGGAGGGGACGACAACGAGCTTGGCAGTGACGCCGGGACTAGAGTAGAACTAAAACTCCTGCTTCGAGGGCGGGCTTGTTCGCGCACTGAAACACTCTGCTCCTTGTTAAACTCGGCTGCCTGAAGCTTAAGGTTAGGGCTCGACGCGTTATTGTACTTGGACAACCGATGGGATGCGGTCGACATCCGGTTTGCAAGCGTCGAAGCCTCGACTGTTGCGCTCGCCGCGGCCTCGACAGCTGCTGCGATAGCATGCTCGTCTGGCAAAGGGGGCGAGGCGACTGGTGGCTGATGCTCGTCTGGCATATAATGGTAGCTCGGACCCATTCGTGAACGCACGGTACTACTTGTGTTACTACTACCGGTACTGCTATTATTACTATTGCTGCTAGCCGGATTGGGGTGCAAATTGTAAAGCGGATGTTGGCTGTCGCCCCCATCACCATGGCTAATATTAACATTGCTCTGCTGCAGGTTGGTAGTACTTCTGGAACAAGTTGTTCCATGGTTGGATACTTGGGCGGCCGCATAGAGAGCCTCAGCCTTTCTGTCCTCTTCCCTGACCTGGCGTACAATCTCATCCAGTTCCTGGCCACGGCTGCTCGTACGGCGCTGGTGCGTGAATGCAGGGTTTCGTCGTGTCGATAGAAGCTGGGAAGGGGGTAGCGGCAGTTTATCCTGAGGAGGTGCAGGGATGGGGACCGTTGGAGGAGGTGGAGGGGGAGGGAACTGGAGCACTAATGACTTTCGATTTTCACGGCTCTCACGTCGAAGAGACGATCGAGGGGCGAGAGCCGCACTGTTGCGGTGGGAGGATGAGGGTGTTGGTATCGGCGAAGTACATGATGGTGTCGAGGACGGGGACAGAGTAGGGGAAGTTGGGTTAGACGAGACTGGGATGGGAGGAAGCGGTGCCAAGGGAAATGGGACGTTGCTCATACTAAACGACGGAGACCGCCTCAGCTGTTGTCGTTGTTGCAACAGCTCCCGTTTCGCTTTGGATGAGATGCCACCAGGAGTGTGTGTTGAGTGTCCCTGTGTATTGGTGGCGCCAGACCGGGGCAGAATCTCGTCGTTGGCTGTGCTGGGCAACACACTGTCGATATCAATCTGCACAGAATCGATATGAACCGAGTTGCGGGAAGATGGCGAGGTAAGGTCGCCGAACTGGGCAAAGGTGACATGTGTGCTGCTGCCAGAAGAGACGGTCGCAGACCTCGATTGTCGCCGTGCTGGGATTTTAGGTGAATTAGGGGTATTAGTGGTATTGTCGGCGGTGGTATTAGACGTCGGTGGTAAGGTAGGTACTGAGGTGCTGTGGCGAGGTGAAGCATATACATTAGGCACGCTGGCCTGGCGTGTGTGGGTAGAGGTAAGGGCCGTTTTGGGTGAGGGAGGGGTATACATCTTGTGGACTTTGACAGCAGCAGCTGAGGATGTTGATTTGCGAGGGTTTTCTACGGTAGTGGTAGTCATGTCGCTTTTATCTGGATGCTGGTCGTGGCCAGAGGTTCCGGCTTTGTAAAGATCAGGATCAAGCTGTTGCTTTTCAAGGTCGACCACAGTGGAAGAAGAAGAAGAAGAATTTTTGGGAGAGCGTCGACCCTTGCGTTTGCGAAAAACGCACCAACTGGTGATTGCCATTGCAACGAAGACAAGACCGCCGCCAGCGCCTGCTATAATGGGGATGGGAAGACCAGAAGCGTTCGAAGGGGTAGGGGAGATAGTGTTGGTAGATGATGGTGGAGGAGGGGTGTTTGAATGTAGGGGAGGAGGTGCATTATGAGGACTGGACATTGGAGGGGGATCAATGGCACTCTCGGTCAGACCACGATGTCTCTTTTGAAGTGAGACTGACTATCACGCAGGAGATGCCACTGTGGAGAAGTGTGAAGGGGGGAGGAGGAAATGAAGATGAGGAGATAGAAGAGAAAGAAAGTGGAAGAGAATGTCAAAATATCGAAAGAGGGATGGGGGTTGACGGATTGGCTAAGAATGGGGGTGGAGGGAAAGATGCAGTAAGGGAAGGATGAGGGAGAGGGATTAATGGCAGCAGGATAGATGCAGAAGGCAACAATGAGAGAGAAGAGAAAAAAGAAGAAAAGGTAAAAGAGTCATTGAAGGGGGGAGGATGAATGATGAGATTAAGAAAGGGGGGAAGAGTAAGAGAAAGGATGCAACGGCCTACAGACAGTCAAGCCCACAAAACCATACCAAAGACAGAAGTTCAACGGAACGCTTGAATGTGTGAGTGAATGGGTGTGGGTATGTGTATGTTCTTGGGTGCTCAACAAGATTGCCAGTTTGGAAGCTGCACATACACAAACATAGTTAATTAACCGTTTGGTTGGCGCTAGTGAGTATGGCCATACAATAGGTAAAGAAACGCAGGGTAGTTTGAGTCCGACAAGCAAAGGGGAGCAGCAAACAAAGGACGATGCACAAATTGAGAGCAATTTTCCCTATTCTTTATTGTTTGATCCTCGCATGCCTGGCTATTGACCAACCAACTGAAAGCTTTGCCCTGTCTGTTCGCCCCTCTCTTTTTTCTTGCAGTTAGCAAACACATTAAACACTTTGTACAAACCCATACCATATGGTGTCAAAGATGGCCAGACGCGATGGTGACGAACATGAGCGACTTCGGTCAGAGGCGACCAAGAAGAAAACGCGTTGGGAGAGGGATCATCAGTCCTCCTTACTGATTTGGGAGTGGAGGACACAGGGTGTCTCAGTGAAGGAGCCACAATCAACGTATCTTCGGATAGACCATGACAAAGTCATATTCAGGTGGTGATTTGCACTGCTGCTCTTCAATTTCACTCAAGAGAACGAACAACTCGACAAAATATCGGCTCCTCTCTCGATGGAATCCATGATTTCTATCCCAGCTCTGGCCCACCAAACCTCCCTTCCTCTATTTTCCTCTCTCTCTCTCTCTCTATCTTGGTCACTGAAAGAACTAAAAAGAGCTTATATGGCTCGTCCGTTGCTCATACTGATATCCATTAGGCCAACAGGCCATTTTTGCTTTTTTCCTTCATTTTTCGTAATTATTCCGATTGACCCAAACAACCCAATGGTTGGTAGCCAGCAACACTATAACCAAACCCAGCGAGTGGTAAAAAAAAATATACTAGCCAGGATAACCTCAACTGAGCCGGTACAGGCTGAAAAAAGTAAAGTGCGTGAGTGGGCCATCGACACAACTTTATTGGAATAGACCTTGCTGTTACCCTGCACTAAAATAGGATTTGAGTTGTTGTGCACAAGCAAACAGGAAACGGAGTCATCTCTCTTTTTCTTTGATTGTTACCCACAGGTACCGGCCAAGGTACTATGTGTTATTGTTCACTTCTCCACTTTGTCTTCCTTGCCTGGTCGTGCCCTACCTCACCTTGCATGGGTCCCTCCTTTGCCGTCGAAACTGATTCCTTTTGTTACACATCCCCTAGACCTCTTCCCCTTCTCCTACCACAGTTCCTGGATCCAAAGATCAAAGAGTGTTTGCTGCATCACATCCCCCCCCCATTTGATATCCAGGACAAAGGAGAATTCGCGGAGACAAAAGCTACAGATCTTGGGATGCACCCACTCCTTAAGTTCCTCAGGTCCAGAACCCGCAGAACATACATAAAGGATATTTGTATACAAACAGGGGAGAGGACGAATAAACAGATGATTCTGGGGGCAACCAGGGCCAAAGAGGATATAGATGCAAGTGTACTGCGCGTTGCACCCAGGCGTAAAATCCCTCAGCCCCAAGATCTTGTAGCACGAACGCTGCCACGCTACTATGCAAGGGTGCAAGGATGAGAGAGAGAGAAGAAAAAAATAAGGATGGCTATACTCAACGCAGCGGAGATGAACCATGTCACACAAGAGACTTTGTTCGGTCCTTCTCTTCTCTTCTTACTCCCCTTTCTTCTTACCTTCTCCTTCAGATCTCTTAACTCTCCTGAACCATGCATTTTAATGCACCAAATTGTCCGGAAGTGATACGTCGGCGCATGGCCCATCGCGAAATCCTATTTGCAAAAGGGGGATGAGGAGAGCAGGATGTACCATAGGACGAATGACAATCCTCCGATAGGTTCGTCTCCCAAAAACCAATCTTTACTCCACAACTCTCTGGTGACATCCCCTCCCCTTGCGTTAACCTCTTTCTTTTCGTTCGCTAGACTCTGTTCGTTAATAAACGTTTGCATAATTATTGACCAAGCTGACACGATCTGTTGTCTTAGACCGAAACTCCTTTGTCGTCAAATACAGACAACCGCATATTTCTCGCTTGGTTGCCCAAATTGCTGGCTACGCGAAACGTGCTCCATTCTTCTCTTAACCAAGGGCAAATATTCACACAGCGAGGAGTAGACACATGGCTACAAAATAAAATAAATAGCGTCTTTTCGCCAATGGCTCCTCGGTACAGACCCTCACTTTGTCAGCCAACATTTAGAGAAGCTGGTTTTTTAATAACGTGGCTCTACTCGCATCGTTATTTTTGAAAGAAAAAAAACGCACTAAGACTCCTTCCCCCCCCTTTCCCCTTCCGAGTCTGTTCAATAAAAAAAACTCAAACACGAAAATAACAAGTAAGCCGTTTCGTGCTAAAGAAAAGAGATGGTAGCGGCGGCGATCTTCAAACCCCGTTCCATTCGACCAGCGAACATACAAAAAAAAGACAAGAAATGCACAAGAAGATGGAATCCAAAGCTCTGAGCCCTAAAGTCGAAGGGTAAGAGAAAGAGGACAAGGCAGACAAGGCATGTGTGTACTTTTCTTGGCCAATTGATGCTCTCTCTTTCAACACACTCTACAAGTTCGCTACAACAAACGAAGACTTTCAACTGGTATCCTTTTGTATTTGTCTCGTGAAAGAAAAATCTTGATAGCCACATGTCCGACAAGGAAAAAAGGAGCCGGCAGGCAGGGTTCTTCACGAGCTGTTTCGGACGTCGTCATTGTTGGTCCATCCGTCCCGTGAAAATGAGAAACACCCCATATTCTCGTACCTTTTGTCGTACCTGGCTCTTCCATTCTTTCAGGTCAACGCCTTCAAAGAGGGTGAACAAAAACCAGACTATACCCTTTGAGGACAGTGAGCTGGCTGCTCTTTTTGAGAAAAAAAAATGAGGGCAGTGAAAAATTTTGTTATGTTGCACTAACAACAAAGAGCTGAACAAAACAATGATTTGCCTTTTCTTGTACAAACACATCCATTCTATTGCTAATAAACAACTACCTTGCACAATACTGGAACGAGTTAGTACCACATGAGGGCGGGAAGCGAAAAAAGTAGCCACGCGCGAGTGCCATAAAAAACCCCTGTGACACGAAATTGATTGATTGGTTCGCGGTTTACCAAACACGTAACCGAGGAGTAAAACCGTGTAACCAGGCTTTTTTTTTAAAAAAAATATCCTAGAAAGAGGATGTTTTATTGCCTAGTGAACGCTTAGGGAGTACAAAAGCATGGCACCGTAGAACACGAGAACAGGTCTGGCTAAATGCAGACAGTCAGTCAACACGGCTCTCCACACTACGCGCATATTCCAGAGCCACGTAGAGATTTTTGTGTGTGTCATGTGCACTGTACTTGTTTCGGAGGGTAAAGCCGCGGAGAAGGATGCAATTGCATCCTGTTCGTGTTTGTATCTTTGAGTTGTCTGGCGAGCGGTATTCGCGATGGGCGGTGGGTTCTGAAAGTGAAGCGTAAAGACACCCTTTGTATTCCTGACAGTCGGTGAGAGCTCTGTTGCAGTCGACATTGCACGATAAGGTGCCTGCACTTTGTAGTCCTCAAAATTGTTTTGTGATTGCATAAGGCCAGGATTTCTAATAGATGAATTCCGCCCTTTCCAGAACCAGTAGAACCTGTAGATGACCATCCAGGCAAGTGTCGCCAGCAGCAGATGTATATATGCTCCGTAAATAGCCATCTGGACAGGCAGTCCACAGTGCTGATAGGCAAATGAAGCCTCGTTTGGTAACCCTGTATCCGAGCCCATACTACCACCGGCTAATGATGCCATTCCATCTGTCGGCCGATAGAGAGAGAGGAGTACAAAACCAGGATGTTGAACGCCCTGCGCGAAACTGAAGGTCGGCACAGTAACCTCGTTTGTTTTCAAGTCATCAAGAACATGTTCGATCTCACACCAGTCATGATCATCTCCACTGAAGACCATGATTGGTCGTAGCTTTTCAAGAATCTCGCGTGAAAGTTCGGGTGAAATGAGGTTTTGATATTGCTCGCCTCGTTCATCCACGATCATTCGATGTTGCTGTTCGCGCTGTGGACCGCAGTAGACTGTGTCGTGTCGATACAAGGGAACATGTGTGAAGAGGATCCGTGGTAGTGAGTCACTTGGCTCTACAAGTTTTTATCAGTTAAGAAACACAAACGAGTCAGTAACGTGGGTGAATGGGTCAAAGGAAGAGAGTATACCATTTTTTTTTGCAAACTGACAGTAATTGTTACCTGCAGCTAAAGAGTCGAGGAATGTCTGTGCTTCTTCTCGAATATCTTGGTGGACGGAGCTCAAGGACATGGTGTCGAGAATCACAAACGAGTGATTTCCAACACGGATCTCATAGTTGAGCGGGCTATGGATACGCTTGAACCGCTTTACCGTCTCGCGGATGATAGTGTCACCAAAACCAATATCATGATTGCCTGCCACATAGAGTCGAGCGCTTTCGTCGTTACGTCGTGCATCCCGTCGTTCCTGAACTGTAGTTGGTATGTTTTGAACCAACCTAAACTGACCAGGCCGTATTTCCCGAATGCTCTCTGGTCCAGCATTGGATGATATTATTGCCTCCAACTCTGCTTGTTGCTGTTGTTGCTGTTGTTGCTGTGATGACAGCTGTGCGTTGATATGACGACGCCTCTGGGATCTTCTTGAGCCCCAATCTGTCTCCTCTGTGGCAAATATTGTGTGAAATCGCCGGAGATTCTTTTGAAATCGCTCATCGTCTAGTGTCTCTCGTCCACCATCCAGCAAGTCACCGAGAAATAGGACCAAGTCAGGTCGAAGCTGTTGGCGCAGTTGGCGGAAGCTTCTACGCATGAACAGATCAGTGTATAGCTCTGTCAAGTAGAGAGCCAGTCCAGTCTGTTTGTACGAAAACCAATCCGTCAGCTGTGGATCGGCTACGATGGCCACTCGATAAATGTCCTCTTGGCGTGGATTACTATTCCGCTAATGATGGTAGCCACCCCCACACATACAAAATAAAAAGTGAAATACATATGGCGAGAAAATAGGATAGAATGAGGAGTGAGTACATTCCTGGGCGACACATCAACACATACAGCATGATTCAAATAGAGCTATCGAGTCTCTTACCCAGTTCGCCTGAGTGGGCCATTTGCATCGATGAACCGAGTGCCAAAAGGATCCATATTCACCCATGCAGACGGCGAATATCCACACCAGCTTCAATGTATTGCGGTAGAGCGTATGCGAATGTGGAGACAAAGGTCGATTTAATTGTAAGGGGCATGGCTTCTGTTGCTTGGAAGGTCGCCTCGGATCAAATTGTGAGTCATGCGAATGGTTGAAGCCTTCCCGGCTTTGAGTGGAGTAGGAGCGATCCGACTGTATAGACATTGGCTTGGAGATGAATGTGCACCGAGGCTGAACAAGGGAAATGCCTTAAAGCAGATAAAAAAAAAAGATGTTTTCTTGAAAGCATGATCAACATTGACTTTTTATATGGCCCATGCGTTCTGTGAGAGTATACAAAGTTACTTTGGACATATTCCTCCCGCAACAAAGTGGGCGCATATAGCCTGTCCATTGATAATAGCTCCTTTTTCACCCACTTCGGCATGGAATAGGTTGACCAAAACCTACCCCCTCTTTCTCGTCCTCTCTTTCTCTCTCCTTTATTTTCCCTTCTCTTGGGATTGACTGAAGCTGGTTACAATATCTTCCCATACCATTGCGCCTTATACAAGTGACACCTATTCTAGATCATTGCCTGTGTCTGGTTGGCTCTTAGACTTTTGAGTTGTCCAATGCGTGCCTTGGTCCTCGAAACTCCTGCCCATCCCTTACAGGGAAAAAGAGAAAAGTGCTATTATCTCCTTCCGTTTCGCTCCAATCCCATTCGTGAATATGCTAGTTTTCCTTGGGATCCAATGAACACCAGATTCTCTTCGTCTGGGTAACCACGCAACCACTACAGACAGCCTACCCCCCACCTAAGCAGGAGGAATGGAGCTGCAATAGCTCATGCCTTGTAGAGCTTGAAGGGAGGGGTGGCATGAGGGTAAAAGGCACGCAACAACAACCCCCTCTTTAAACTGGATCCTGTCTGCTTTTGCTACCCTAGCAAGAGAAGGAGGGAGAGAGGGGGGGGAAAGAGGTTTGTTTATTCTCCCTTTTTATCCATGGATTGCACTAGAAGACACGCGCTAGCCATTGTACGCGGTGATGAGCATTCCTGCCAAATGGTAAGTTTGCTCAAGACACGTATTCTATGTTATGTGGCAGAAAGGGAGTGGGCAGCAATAGCTCGGAAGATTGTTTCTACACGCCACACAAAAAAAACTGACACCTTTTTGGAAGGATGTCTCCGTCGCATGTTTTTTGCGCCGAAGATTTAATTGTTCTACTTCGGAAGCTCGTCCAAACGTGCAGTTTGACTGATACATAATACCCTCGGCTTCGTCCCATATGGAAGGATATTCTGTGAATATACTTTATGTGTCCTCACTTTTTCTGTTGCGCATAACATACTCGATTCTTTTTTATCTTCTTTTCCGCATCAAGCACTTCTCCACACATATTTCTCATCCTCATTTCTCTCACTCTCTACTCCATCGCTTCGCACATACTCTCTCTCCACCTTGTGTCTCTGAATCTCACACGACTCCTATACAAAGGAACAACACCTTACATTTTTTAAGATAAAAGATCATGGAAAAAGGCGACGCAGTCGAAGGAGCACGGCTCTTCAGGACCCGGTGTAGTCACTGTCATACGATTGCCAAGGGTGGTATGCACAAGAGCGGACCGAATCTGTATGGAATCTATGGCGCCATGGCAGGCCAGGCACCATGGTACATGTACTCGCCCGCCAACAAAAACATCAATATCCGGTGGACATCTTCCAATTTGGATCAATTCTTGGAGGATCCCAAGCGGTTTATGCCCGGCAACAAGATGTCCTTCCATGGCATGAAGGACCCTCAGCAGCGCGCCGACCTACTTGCCTTCCTTGCACAACAGACTGACTGATTTGGCTCCGCAGGAGCAATAAATACTATGAATATTTTTTTTTGTACAGTGTATTATTTTTTGCACTCTCCCTCTTTCTCTCTCTCTCTTTTTCCTCGGTCACTTAGTTTTTTTTGGGTGAAATGCCACTAATCTCGTCAGTGCCTCATGGGCCCACATTGCATTTCTACCGGAGGGCATTGCGGATTCTTCGAGTGAATCCACAGCTAGTAACTCATTCTTCTGCTTCAGACAAACATGACAGCAACAGTAGCAGCAAAAACAACAGGGGTCAACTTTTGCCTCAGATGGGTCATCTACAACGCAAGCTACGGGCGAACGTACGCGACGGAATCCGGATTTATCAGGATGTGCGCGACGCAACCGAGATAGATCAGCTGATCCGCGACGGTGAGCAGGACCTTGAGATCATCAAGGCTTGGCAGCACGTCGATCGGATCTGGGTTGAGCGTATCTTTAAGCCGCCCACTGCAGCCAAGAAGAGCAAGCAGAAAGACCATCATCATCATTCACAACAACAGCAACAGCAACAAAGACAGTAGACACAGAAAAAAAAACAAACGTGGAACTGAACGTGAGGCGATGCAAACAGCTGCTTTATTATTTTTCTCCCAGGTATAATAATGACAGATACACAAAGATGATTCTGGAAAGAAAAAACAACCAAAAAGGAGTGGGACATCGACTCCATCACTCTTTCCCTCTTTACTCTTCTCCCTTCTCAAACCTCTTCTCACCTCCAAAGATAAATTCTTCCATCCTTCTTGTAATCTCCTCACTTTGTTAACATGACAGATTTGGAAGACGATGTGCCTCCGGACAACGTTCTGATCCGCATCATTGACCATGTCAACGACCTCCAGACTCTGTTTTCGCTCCTGACCGTTAGTTATCAAATCTTTAAGATTGCCAGCAGACGTTTGTACCGCAACCCGTTCCGCTCTGCTGCCCTTGCCACGAATAACACACATCGGGTTTATGGACGATTGTTGGAGTTTCTTATCGACAGCCTACACTCTCGAGACAAGAGGAGTGACAGCACCGATGAGGACAGCAATGATATCATCGAGACACTGAAAACCTTTCGACAGCGAACCACTCCTGCTTCGGCTCAATCCCACGCTCGGATCGACTATCTTGCCTTTGTAGAATCTATGGATGGATTGCCCGAATACATTGCCTCGCCCAAGCTTGGCATCTCTATGCACTGGGTCGAACGGGCGATAGGCTTACCCTGGGATAACAACCTCATGAATGCTCTGTCAAGCCTGATAGCGTGGGGACTTGGGCAGCATCAACAATGGCGCAATATAGTTGATGTAATCGTACCGCTTTATGACCTTGATCGGTTTGCAAGCACGATGGACAAAATGCTAGCAGTCGAGCGCATTATTTTTGACATGGGACAACAAGTGGATCGCTTGGATAACACAATCCGTATAGACGTGATGCGGAGAGCCGTCAACTTTATAAATCAGTGGGAGTCACAACGGCTAGCCCGTGGCAATGCTGCGCTGAAAGCAGTCGCTATCGTCAACTTGACCAGTCAAGAATTAGCGGACGAGCAGATTCAGGCCCTGGAGCGGAGTATCTACGACATGGTGGTACCCTGCACGGACTGGTTTCAGGAGATCCATCTTGGTAACTGGACCCAATGGAGGCGATTAGCAGTGTCGGATGCCGACTACAAAGCTGTCCAATCCATCGACTTGCTCTCTGGTGCTCCGTCGCTATCATCACTGCCTTCACCATCAGTGCTTGAATCTATACTGAGGCGTTGTCGATCTTTACGATCCTTGGCCATCGCATGCTCCAGCGCAGATGCATTCAAGTGGGCAGTGCACCAGCCAAAGCATCATGGTATCTCGTTGCAACATCTCATTGTCCAGTGTGATACACCCGAGCATGTCCGGGACATTGTCGAGGATGCTCTTGAAGCCTTTGGTAGTACGTTATGCACAGCCAGCTTCCATCGTACGTCTCCCTTAAATTCCTGCGTTGCGGTCAGTGAAGTGATCGACATTGACGATCCGAGTTTCCGCCATGGGCCCGTCATCAGGTTTAACTCTCGGTGGCGACTCCCAAACATGACTTCATTGCGGATTTCGACGCGAGGCATGATCTATATCAACCTTTCACAGGCCTTTGAATACTGTCCACGTCTAGAGTCTCTCGAACTGGAGGATGACACACCAAAGTATACACCGTCAGAAGTGGCGACTCGTGCCACTCAATGGCCGAACGATGGGTTCCCTAGCTTGCGACATTTGGTGCTCCGAGGGTACCCAGCAGTCTTGTTTTCACCTGTTACGTTGTGTGCGATGCGCGCTCAGCTGACGACTCTGGAGCTCCAGGGCACTGGATGGCTCGGCCACGAACGGCGGTTCTTCATCCCGCCAGCTTCAGACATGCGACAGGCCAGACTGGAGGTATGGTGGGGTCAAGGACGCCAATCATGGATGAGCGAGGTGACACAGGAAAAGGAGGAGAAGCAGCAGCAGCAGCAACAGCAGGAGAAGGAAGGAGACCACTGGCAACAATTCCCAAACCTGCAGAGCTTGAAATTGGTCGGCGAATGTGCACTCTGGTTCCCATTGGAGGTATTGGCTCAGGAAGGAGCATATCCACAACTAAAGACATTGACGCTTGACATTGGGGGACATCGGTTCCCCTCGCTGATGGGCAATCAGACAGGCTTGGTAGACAACAATGGCGAGACAGCACAACAGTCAGCACTGGGACACGACTGCCACAACACCCCACTGCCGCTAGAATCTCTGTATCTTATTGGATCATGGGAGGTGACAGACGCATCACTCGAGAGGCTCTTGCATGGACTCTGCCCAAAGCTCAAACTACTGGTGTTGCAACAAGCCCGCCATTACACCAATGCAGAACTCGTAACGATAGCAGAACGACATCCTACGCTTGAGCGCGTCGTCACTTCACGCTATCTGCGTATCCGAGATACCAAGCAAGCTGGGTTAGAGCTGCTGCCATGGCCAAACAAAAGTAATAATGGCTTTGGTGGGAGTGGAGACACTTGTCAGGCGCCTACTGCAGCTATGCTTGCTCAGATCACTGGCCAAAAGGATCTTCGATGCGTTATCTATCAGATGGGCACATTGTATTATAGGCGGACAACCAGGACGTGTAGATGCAAAAGCAAGGATTCCACAGGATTATGTTTTTAAAGAAAAGTAGACTCTTTTTTTAATATACAGTTCGTTTTCCGAAGATGAGAGCGAAAGAGGAGAATGAGGGGATGGAATAATGAGAAGAACAAAAATGCTATGCCATGTTATGAAATGAGAAAAAAATCTAGTGCTTCTTGACTTCATAGTTGGCCCAGCCAACTTCATCCAGACGGTCAATCTTGGCAAGGACCTCCTTTTCCTGCTCCTCCATGAAGACCGACATCTTCTCCAAGTAGGCTGGGTCAAAGCTGCCGAGGATTCGGACGGCGAGCAGTGCAGCATTGGTGCTGTTGTTGATGGCGACCGTGGCAACAGGCACACCGCGAGGCATCTGGACAATCGAGTGGAGCGAATCGACACCATCCAAAACACTGCCGCGGACAGGGACGCCAATCACGGGCAGCGGTGTCAGGGCAGCGACCATGCCTGGCAGATGGGCAGCGCCACCGGCACCTGCGATGATGACCTTGATACCACGCTTATGAGCCATGCGGCCGTAATGGTACATGCGCTCGGGAGTGCGATGGGCCGAGACAAGCGACAGCTCAAAGGGAACGCCAATCTTGGTCAGCACCTGGGCAGCGGCTTCCATGACCTTGAGGTCGCTGTCGGAGCCCATGACGATAGAGACGAGGGGATCAAGGTTCCAAGGCGACTTGTCTTCAGGATCCATGGCGAGGACCATGGGCAAGAGGCGGTCGTGAACCTGCTGCATCGAGTCACCGACGACAGTGATGTGGCCCATCTTGCGACCCTGCTTGCACTCCTTCTTACCATAGAGATGGGTGGTTGCGCCAGGGACAGAGTAGGCCATCTCGCAGGCCAAGAATGTCTTGTCGCCGTTGCCGAGAATGTTGAGCATACCAGCAGCAGGAACCTTCATGGCTGTCGAACCAAGAGGAAGACCCAGGATGGCACGGAGGTGGTTCTCGTACTGAGAGGTCTGGCAGGCCTCGATGGTGTAGTGGCCCGAGTTGTGAGGGCGAGGGGCAATCTCGTTCAGCAGAATGTCGCCTATTGAAAATTTTTGTTGTTTTGATCAAATATAGAAAGAGACCGAGCGTTGATAAGTGTGGGGAAGAGGCTGAACAAACCATTGAAAGGTCGGAGTAGCAATGACTCAGATAGAACAGAATGAAGAAAAAAAAAAAAGATAGTGATGGTGGTGAGAGTATGGGGAGCGGAAGGAGAGCTTGCTTACCATCGTCCATGAGGAACATCTCGACACCAAAGACACCAGCACCAGTGAGGGAGGCGACGGCTTCCTCGGCAACCTTGCGGGCACGGTCGGCAATGGAATGGGCAAAGGTCGAGTCCTTGGTGCCAGTCAGGCCACGGCCGACTTGAGCAGGAGCAAAGACCAGATGGCAGATGTTGTTCTTGTGCACGGTCTCAACCACCGGGTATGACTTGACCTCACCAGTGATCGAGCGCACCACCATGACCGCCAGCTCGCGATCAAACTTGGCCCATTTCTCTGCATACAGTGGCACACCTGGTGCCAGCTTGCTGCGAGCACCAGCAACGTCCTCAGGTCGGCGGACGACATAGTTGCCACGGCCATCGTAGGCAAGAGTCTTGGCCTTGAGCATGAATGGGTAGCCGAAGCGTTCGCCTGCAGCAGCAATGCTGGCATCATCAGGGCAGTCAAGCGACTCGGCCATGGGGATGTTGTACTGGGCAAGGTGCTGCTTCTGGCGATACTTGTCCTGGATCAGCGCAATTGTGCCAGGGGTGGGATGGATTGGCTTGCCGAGCTTCTCGAGCTCGGCGAGGACAGTGGTATCGACGTGCTCAATCTCGACAGTCAAGACATCGACCTTTTCGGCCAGCTCGCGGATCTTGGCGGGATCAGTGAAAGCGCCATGGATGTGTGGCTCAATGGCGTTGATCTGCTTGGCCGGAGCATCGACAGGCTGGTCGAGGATGGTCAGGGAGATGTTGAGGCGTGAGGCTGCCTCTTGGGCCATGCGACCGAGCTGGCCACCGCCGAGGATGCCAATCTTGCGGGATTCCAGGGAAGCCATGAGGGGAAATGCTAGAGGAAGGTGGTGAGAAGTAGAAGTCGGCGGCGACAGAGACAAAGAAGCCTAAAGACCCTTTTCACCCCGCTTCTAAAAGATGACGGGCAGTGGGAGATACTTTTTTTTTGCCTGGCCTGTGTGGGATATTCGAGCAGTCACAAATCTCGCTTTCACAGGAACGAAACGACGCGTGGCCCCCCTTTTGTCATTCATTACCCTGACACTCGCTCTTGCCATTTCCCACTCTACCACACTCCATTCCATTCAACATACTCTACTGCCTGCCATGGTAAAGCCCACCTCACTAGCAAGGATATGCTGTCAATGCTCTTTGTAATGTTAAGCCATGGCCAGGTTGTTATTTAGACCTGCCTTTTCCACTCACCTCGCTTTTTCATTCTCTACCTCTATGCATACTCTGTGACGCAGCTTGTCCGTGTGCGAAGCAAGGAAGGCACGAGCAGGATCGAGATTGGCCCTGATGACGATATTTCGTTGCTCAAGGCCAAGGTAATGTATCATATCGCCTAGTTGGTCCTCCACTTCCCATAGCTAAACGAGCTTGCTTGGATGGCAATGAATAAAGAAGAAAATGCTGACAAGCTTATACCACTTCTGTTCATATAGATTGCTGCCGACTTGAAGCTGCAGAATCCGTCGACCATCACCATTAGCGACCGTCCCAATGGTGGTGATGCGCCTATTGATTCATTAGCCGGCAAAACTATTTCACAGCTGGGCATCAAGTATGGGATCATAGCTGTGTGACATCATTCAGATATGCTGCGGTTCAAATTCGCACTATTCTTGATTGGGGAGTTCTCACCGCGTCATGCCTCTTTCCTTTCGTATTTTTACTTCTTAGGCATGGAGACCTGC
The DNA here is from genome assembly GCA_016098105.1 of Actinomortierella wolfii. Taxonomy (NCBI): domain Eukaryota; kingdom Fungi; phylum Mortierellomycota; class Mortierellomycetes; order Mortierellales; family Mortierellaceae; genus Actinomortierella; species Actinomortierella wolfii. The sequence continues at coordinate 226,805 of JAAAIY010000006.1, forward strand.
TTTACATCAACTTTGTGTCACCAACCGACGAGCCTACTGGTGCGACAGCAGGAGCAATAGGATCGTCGTCTTCATCATCAGCCTCAGCAGTGCAGCAGGATGCTGTTGATGACTTTCTTGATACCCAGACTGGATTGATCAAGCGTGGCAAGGATCCCAAGTTGTACGGTGACTCGTGCTTTTGACAGTGTGTTGATTATTGCCGGATCAAACAGAAGGGAGTTGTGGACCAACCTCCTAACCATCGGATTATATATTATTTTTCCTTGCTTTCCTTATTTCCCACTCGTCGTCGTCGCTAGCTGCAAGCACGCAGCCAACGGTATGTGCGACTACTGTATGCCATTAGAGCCATACGATGCCAAGTACCTGGAGGAGAACAAGATCAAGAGCATGTCCTTCCATGCCTACCTCCGCAAATTGGGTGCGCATGCCAAAAAGTCTGGTACACCTTACATCACTCTGCCAGCGTTGGAAGAGCCTTCGTTCAAAGTTAAAACCAACTGCTCGTCAGGACACCCACCATGGCCTGCCAGTATTTGTACCAAATGTCAGCCCAGTGCCATTACTCTGCAGAGCCAACCCTTCCGCATGGTCGACCACGTCGAGTTTTCCAGCGCTTCCATTATCGACAACTTTATCCACTTTTGGCGTGCAACGGGTCTACAGCGCTTTGGATACATGTATGGACGCTATGAACCTTACTCAGAGGTACCTCTTGGCATCAAAGCCGTCGTCGAGGCCATCTATGAGCCACCTCAGGAGGGCGATCCCGAAGGTATCCGGCTTGAAGACCCCATCGAAGGCGAGAAGCGTGCTGATGAGATGGCCACAGCCTGTGGGCTTCAAAAGGTGAGATTCTCCTCATTGTGTACTATGACACTGACATATTATAACTGCAAATTGATCGTAGCAGCATCTTACAACTAACACTCGCTTGGAACTCTTTTTTTTATTTACTGTATACTAGGTTGGCATGATTTATACAGATTTGACGGATGATGGTATGGGCAAGGGCACAGTGTTGTGCAAGCGTCACATCCACTCGTACTTCTTCTCGTCACAGGAATGCCAGTTTGCCGCGGTGATGCAGCAAAAGTATCCCAACAAGACCAAATACTCGTCCACAGGCACGTTTGGATCCAAGTTTGTGACATGCGTGATCAGTGGTAACGCAGAAGGCAGCATCGACGTCTCATCGTACCAGGTCTCCAACACCTGCGTTGGCATGGTCGACGCCGACATTGTCGAACCCAGTATCGAGCCGGGCATCATGCGCGTCAAGGAACCCACCTCGGAGCGGTACATCCCAGATGTCTTCTTCAAGTACAAGAACGAGTACGGAGTCACTGTACAAAAGTCGGCCAAACCGTCCTTCCCGGTCGAGTATCTGTTGGTCAACGTCACTCACGGTTTCCCAGTCCAGTCTCAACCATTGTTTACGGCTGAGAAAGAGTTTCCGATTGAGAACCGACCTGGGGCACCGTTTATCCAGGATGCTGGCGCAGTGTATCGTCATATCCAGAGTGGCAATATCAAGAGCTATGCCTCTGATTTCCACTTTTTGCTCTATGTTCGCAGCATGGGCATTTTGAACGATCAGGTAATTTTACAATGTCCATCATTCAAAGACAATGGCTGACTTTGTATTATGTTCTTTTTTTTTTGTTTCTTTTGTGCATGAACAACAACTCTTACTTATATCTCCATGCCCATTCTTTCCTTCTTCTGATTACTTTTTCCCCCTTAGGAGGAGATGACTCTGCTGGTCAAGGTGGCGTTACAAAAGAAGGATGAGGACATCCGGGCGCTGGAGGCAACGCCAGGTTGGCAGACTCTGATGACGATCCTGAAGGAGCATGGTGGTCGATCGTCGTCGTCCATGGGTGGCGGTCGTAGCTTGGGCTCTGGATCTGACGATGGCGGCGCAGGTTCGTCGTCTTCAGCAGCCAGACAATGGACATGTCGCCACTGCACCTTCCTCAACAAGCACGACGATGAGAGCTGTGAGATGTGCGGTCTGCCCCAAGGATAAAAGAGGACACCCCCTCTATATTTTTTCGTGTCAATGTCTTATCTTTTTTCTCTTGCATCGTTACTCGTGGAATAAACAGCAATAACAAAACAAAGAGTTGCTGGTTTACAATTTTTTCATTACGATTTAGGTGCAGGGAGCGATGGGAGAGGAGGTCTATGGAGCAAAGAAGACTTGATGGGGGCATGGAAATTTCCGAGGTACCAACTACAAGAGGGAAGAATCAGGGCAGGTGTGAAGAGTAAATTTCCTATGGGGGATCAAAGCAACCTTTTCTCTTTAGAAAAAGTCGACGGCTGTCTTTCGGGGAGGAAAGTATTTAGAGTCGGTAGCGGAAGGCTTTTGGATACCGTTAGGAGTCCGCACCTTGAGGGCGCTCTTGGCCGGCCGAGAGTCTGTCGGCGGAAGCTTGACATTCTGGAGTGGCATGTTCTTGTCAAATCCTGTCATTCCCCACCACCACCAAAGAAAAAAATAGAGTGGGTAAAAAAAAGGAGTTTGGTTAATATAAACAATGACTGGATCCAAAGTACAAGGAAGGTGCGGAGCAAATTATTGAAAAATCAAACAGGATATCGAGACCGCCTCATACTTCGAATAGTATTGTTCTGAAGACTCCAGCGAATGCTCCGCTTGTGCTTCTGGAACGTCGATGGATCCTTCAGTGCTGGCACTTTAGAGGATGTTGTAGAGGATGAGAGTTCTGCATTCAGGTCGGCAAAGAGTGCCTGCACGGCTGCATTGGTATCTCCGTTTGTCGTAGATGGTGTAGAGGTGCTTGCCGCCGCCGCTGCTGCTGCTGCTGCCTCTTCTTCTTCCAACAGCTTTTGTTGTTGAGCCACTCGCTCTTGGACATGTTGCCAGATCCTGTGTTGACGCAATTGCTGCTGCCGCCTCTCCTCTTCTTGGAGTTTGACCAGCTTTTCATACATCTCTGTGTCGAAGCTAAAAAAAAAAAAAAAGTTAGTATGCTGATTATGGGATATTATCTGTTGGTTTCTTTGGGTTAGATCCAAAAACTGTTGTCAGACATAAGAAATATATACATAAGAAGAGAATATAATGGCAGGTACATTGGCGTGTTATGACCGTTATAAACTCAAATATCGAAAAGACCAAAGAAACGATGTGGATTTGCCAAAGAAGAGAGTGAAAGTGTCCGCTAAAACTCCACACTCTTTTCCGCCGGACCATAACTGATCGCTAATGATGGTCCACACAAAAGATCGGCCGTGATGCATCAAAGCACATCAACGAAAAAAAAAGATATTTCTTTATGGCGGAAGGAAAGAAATCGACTACCAAAAAAAGAAAGAAAAAGAAAAGCAAAAAGAAATATACATCATGGCGGCAAACACATGCACACACACACTGCCGACATTGTCTTTACCTGATCATAGGCGATTGCTTCCGTGGCCATCTTGGGCTGCTCAGGATACTCCATGAACTCCATCGTGCAACTCGGGGATGCGACAGTCTCAGTATGGATAAGAGCATTCTCATCTGGCGATTGCTCAACCGCTGTCCTGACTGAGGTTGCTCCATTATGACCTCCGACAGATGCCGATACTCGTCCTATCAAGGCGATGTGAGTTCAATTGAAGGCTGTGTTATTTTTTGTTGTTATTGTTATTGTTGTTCATTGGAGTGAAAAGTCATCAAGAGGATCAATTTTAGAAAACCACAGAGGAGTTGTATTCTCGAGTCCAGTGCACTTTTTTTTTCTTTCATGCATCTGTAGCGACAAAAGCAAAGTTCCCCCTTAGTGTTGTTGTGTGGACAACCTCGAGTTACCCCACACTCAGCTCCTCACTTCAGACTTTGCCACTGTGTCCCTGTGTCCACTATTGTCGATATTTTTTTCTTTCTTTCTTTTATGTACATGACAATAACACATTCATCAGCAGTAATGTCGAGTTGCCCCTGCTAATGGACGGTACTGGTGGTGATGGACATACTTGCTCCTGCGCCATTCGAATGTTGTAGTAAGTCGAGGTGAGAGAAAAGAAACAGAGTTAACCCACGCGAGGCAGAAAAACAAGAATTAGTGACTGCCAACAAAAAATTGTGGACTGCCAAAAATTTTACTCTTTTGTTCAACGACATTTCTGTCAGGGGAAAAATTTAACAAGATAGAAATCCATTTGTTTTTAACATTTATACAAAGTTGTAGGAGTTGTAGGTATAGAAAAGAAATATATACAAGTCTACTGACATTTACTTGGAAAGCTGTTGGTTCTGCTGCTGCTGCTGCTGCTGTTCAGCAAGGAGCTGAGGCTCTGGCATCTCTGCATCGCGAGAAGTCGAAGGCTGAGCGACAGGAGTAGCATCTTTACGGATGGATGTATCTTCAGCCTGCAGGGTTTCGACGCTTTCGTCCTTGTGATCACGGACAACCGTCGTGTCCTCATCAGCGCCCCAGCGCGAGCCAAAGTACATGCAGGCAGCACAGACCATGCCGCCCAAGAAGCCAATGCCGTCGTTCTTGAACGCCACAAGCATACCTGCCGTCACCACCATCACAATGAAATTGGCATGACGCTTGACATCGCTCGTCACACCGTCATTGAGCGAACGAGCAGCTGCACCGAGTTCGATACCGCTCACAAACAGCATCACACCCAAAATAGTCGATGGATACGATGCAATCAAACCAGACAGAGACTTGCCGAAGAAGAGACCAAAGAAGATCTTGAGCAGACCGAGCAACAATATTGAGACCTCGGACCGTGCACCAAACCGGTACTGAGCTGCCAATCCACCAGAGCCATGGCAGAACGGGATCGAGCCAAAGAAGCAACCGATCAGGTTCATGGCGCCGACCGACATGGCAATCGCTGGAGTGCCGGCAGGGCGGTCTGGGAACAGATCCTTGGCGAGTGCTGCAAGCGCGATAACCGAGTTGAGACATGTGAGTGGGATCTGGCCAAGCGATGCCGTGACAAAGCCATGCTTAAATTCTTCCCAGGTCGGGACGACAGTAGGGATGGTGTAGACGCCAATCTTAGGGTACTCAGCGTTCATAGGTGGGTCCGTGTACAGCTTGATGAAGGCAATGATCAGACCCACGACAAAGATGATCATGGCTGTCGGCACTCGCTTGGATCGGTAGTAGAACAAGAACACAATAATGAAGCATACACACGCCCACTCGTAATTGTTGTTCCAAGTCCAGCTCTCACCCCAGAAAGCCTTGCCCTGCTTGATCAGATCAGCAGCCTTGTTGGCAAAAGAGATGCATGTGCCAAGCTGGATACCACGGATCACGGCCATCGGTGTGTACTTGGCTACAAGGTGGATTGTACGAGTCAATCCAAGGAACATGACGACTGCAGAGACTCCCATACCAGCACCCATCACCGACCCCATAGACATCTTGGTAGTCAAGGCAATAGCAGCAATAGCTATTGTGAAGGTGAGGCAATACAAAAAAATGCGCAATTAGAAAAAAAATAAAGAGAAAGAAAAGTATAATACCCCCACTTATATAGATCAATAGAATAATGCCTTACACTTCATGGGTTGAACACACATGGGCATGCGGAACGCAAGACCAGTGACAATGTTCCAGATACCGCCAAAGATCAACGATGAACCAAGGTCCACCTGGCCCGTGAGCGACAGGGAGAGCATGATAGGGAGCAGGGTACCAAGGTCACCAAGAGCACCGCTGATCTCACCCAATTGGAGGCCTCTGCGAAACGTGCGAACACGGTCCTTCAAATCCGCCCTGATGTTGCGGGGCATTTCCCTAAATGAGGGAAGAACTGTGCGAGGCATGTTTACGTTTATCGATTGAGGGAAAGATGGTCAAAGAACTATAGCTTGGTGAAAGGGGAGCTGGGCAAAGACAAAGAAGAATAAAAGAGAAAAAGGTCTACTTTTATACTATTTAGGGTTAGCTAACCGGAGTTGTTTTTTGTTGGTGGCACATCTGATACTCCTCGTTTTTTTTTTTTTTTTTTTCTCATGGATACAGCGCCACCTAAACCCACTTTATGTGCTATGTCGATTTGATGCAAATATGGACAAAAGAGAGAAAGCGAAGGGCGTAGTGTTATAACTCTAACCTACAAGGCGTTGAGATTGTCAACCCAAGTACCTCAGACCATGTGTCCACACGTCACCAAAGAACCACTGAAAAGACTTTCTACCCTTTGAAAAGTTTAATCATTCAACAAAGACAAAAGGGGGAAAAAATCTCGTCAAGTATCCCTGTCGTCTCACTAGTGCAATGTTCTTGATGGGTGCTCAAGATACGTGCTTAGTTCTGCCGAGCGTGGATTCTAGTCAAATGAGTAATTTTACCGTATGAAAAAGACCAGTTTTGCCTTCCTCGGCCTCCTTTGCCCTCCCCACTCTTCTGGAAACAAAGAAAAAAGCGCGCTTGTAGACATGAGAATGTCGTGGCTGAGAATTTGCGCAACTTTATTCCACACTTGGACAAAGCATCTCATCTGGCGTCACTTCCACCAAACAAAAAAACATGACCAGAAGTTTTTCCATAGAGAGCTAAATGAGTATTGTATCAGAATCCAAAGAATTAGTTTAAACTCGTCCCCACAAGTGGCACAGTGGTTGGCCCTCCCACCCCCCCTTCCGTTGCTTTGACACTCTTTACCCGTCCACATCTGTGAAAGGTCACCTGGTTAAGGTGGACCCAGTTCGAAGTCAATGGAGCTATTCGGAAGGTAAGCCGCTTCCGATTGGACAGCATGGTATCACAGAACCCACTTGCATTGGAGGAAACCCCCTGGATTCAGTTTCCTTACCAAAAAGAAGAAAGTGGGGTTAGAATTGATTTTAGCCATGTAAAACTAGGAGTGGAGAAGAGAGTGGGGTTAGATCCATCAATTTTTTCTGTTGCATCTGAATAATCCCTGCAGAAAAATAAAAAAAAACATCCATCGCGTAGAACTGATTTTTTTTTCCTTCTTCTCCTGTCAAAAGAATTTGTGAAAAGTATTGGTGTGACAATCACTTTTTTGTTCAGTCAACTTACCAGCAGGAGTAGTCATCGTTCACCGTTCCACTCCATCTCCAGCAGTCCAACTTTTCTGCGCCTTGATGCATCTGCACTAATTGATTGGTACTCTAAAAAATCGTATCCTCAAGTAGTAGTGGTAACAATAACAAAACCAAGAGAGAAAAATAAAAGTGCGAAGCAGCAGTACAGACACATGCACAAGTCACTTCGAGTCAGCTGTATACCAAAATTCGGAAAATTTACTCTTATCAATGTTAGACTATGTAGATGATGCTTCTATGCCTTGTCAGCAATATTCTGAATGTTTTCTTGTCGCTGAGCTAAATCATGGTCGTGGTGATCTTCATAATACCGCTTTTTCATGGCACGATACTTATTGATGTGATACATGGCTTCAATCTCTGCAGAAGAATAAAATATGAAAAAGAAAATGGTGGGAGTTTGTACAAGGGAGAGGTGTTAACAAAAAAGATTATTGAATGTTATATGCTCCAGTGCTACCATAGTAGCCATCCAAGAGACAATCATGACTAAAATCTGATATAACGCAATGATTAAAATGACTCGTTGCATCAAAATGCTTTTATTTTTCTTCCTCATTGCCCTTACCTTTACAAACATAATCACCAAGATCAATCCGCTTCTGAATTTCCTTGGGATCCGTTAGGTGGCTGTTCTTTTGAAAGGCCGCCTTGAGTCTCTGATGAAAGAAATCCTCGCCTGCTGGATATTCCCGGCCAAGGTACAGAAGCTTCAGTTGATGTTGATAAACACGAGGGGAGAGAGAAAGTGAAAAAAAACGCATAGCAATTTTTCAAAGAGTTGACATGAACAGTTAATATCGGCAAAACTAAGCGCTACTTTGTGGCAAAAAAATGGTTTACGTGATGATGGTCCATCGACACGACGCGTTCACGTAGTTGTTGACACTGAATATTCGAAGGTACACGTGTGCTTCTATCAATGACATCAAACCCTCCGGAAAAACACCCTTCTTGTCATTTTTCTTTCAACTACCCTATCGAAAGTCTGACAATCTGGATGCATATTTTGAAGAGGAAGAGCTCATCACCGTCCTTTCGTCAAATGTACGATATTCATGACAATAGTGGAGGAGTCTTCTCTTTTTCAACAGCCAGTAGCCAATAACCTCCGCGAGAATTTAGATACCTGTTTGTAAAGAGCAATGACTCGATGCCTTAATGGGGAGTGAATGTTTGACATGGTTGACATGAGATGCATGCAATCCTGTACCTCAGTCAAAAGTCGGTTGAGGGAAAACGACAGAGCAAAAAATAAAAAAGGTTTATTTCGTTACGCGGGTTGATTCTATCACTGTTGAATCATAGGCCTAACGTGGATATTTCAAAAGATACCATGACAGAAACCAAAAGTTAGTAAAATGTATATAACATATAATCCATGAAAGGACAATCCAAAGGTGATATAAAAAAAACAGCAACTTACAGGTATTCTCGGAGAATAACAGGAACAGAGGTACAAGGAATAAGGCCAACCTCTGTGATAACCACAGTGACAAACTCGCTGGGCGTCAAGTCATACAACAAATTGAGCAGCTTGAGATCCCGCATCTCACGCCAGTTGCTCAATACAGCTTCACTGCCTCCATTACCAGCAGTACGATTGCCAGCTGTTGCGGTAGTGGCAGCGCTGTTGCTGCCACGGATGTTGTCATGGTAACGCTCCGACGAGTGGCCGTAATTGTTGGTCTGATCGTTGACCAGTTCATCTGGGTTGCCAATCTCGTTCTGCACAAAGGAATCCAGCTGTACACGGTCGCTAAACTTGTATGTCTCACAGCACACAATCACAGGAATCTTGCGCTCGTGCGCCGTCATCGCCACCACGGCCGTGCCGGCGCGCGAATACAGTGCACCGTTCGACAGCAGCGAGTGTGCTCCCAAAAACACCTTGTTAACCTCCTTCATCGCGTATCCGATTGCTGTTAGCAACACATATGTGCAATCGATGCCTGCATTCGCAAGTGACTTGAGCAGCTGCTTGCCTGGAGACCAAGGGAGAAAGAAAAAAAAATAAAAAAAAATGTTTAGACTGTGTAGATTATTGAACAAGCCAGAGAAAACGCTCCAGGTATCGATTCATGTTTAAATGATGGCGCTTGGGAAAATACCTTCAAAGCGGGGTCGGGAATCGACGACAATGACTCTAAACTTGATGTTCTTTGCATGCGCAGCCAGGAGAAGACCCTCGATCACTGACGAACGAGCATAAGTAAGGATAACGTCGCCATCCTGGATCTTTTGCATGCCATGCTCGCGAATAATCTGGTCAGCTACCGTGATGCGATCGCGAATAAAGTTGTCAATCTTCTCCACGAATAATGCACGAGCCTAAAAGATCAAGAATTGATGGAAATAATCGTAAAGGAGAGAGGTGTGAGCATAAGCATATGGTTCATGCTGAGAATTTAATATCACATCAGGAACGACAAAATTCCATCTCCTCTAGGTAGAGGTAGTCCTGACTTACATCCTCATCGGGCAGGTCGAGATTCTCTCCAATCTCATACTTGAGATAACGAATGGCATTACCCATACTGACGGCCATGGGTCTACACGAGACGAGATAGTTGATATGTGGGTTGAGGTATGCTTGAATCGAGCGAGATAACGTCGTGTTGGGTGGAGCTTGGTAATCCAGGATCGCCTGAATGTGAATGATCGTAGGAAAATAAAGAGTATTGTGTTAAGAAAAACCTGATTCACCTAGTTTGCCATGGCTCTCTCCATCTTGTAATAAAATCAAGTACGATGACAATGAACCCATACCTTGCGGAAAGCATTCAGGGTAGCAACACATCTTGCGTTGGCGCCGCAGATCTTAAACTGAGCCATCTGGAGACCGACGTTGACGACAGCAGGGTGCAACTCCTTGGGTGCCGAAGCCGTGTTTGCAAACTTTGGAGGGTCCAGATGCGCAAACAGTCCAATCTCCTTTGTCAACTTCTCACGCTTCTTGGCCTGCGATGATTCTGCCGCAGCGATCGCCTTCTCTGTCTCTGCACCGGGGAACGACGTTGCCAGCTGCTTCGATGGGTTGGGTGAGAAGGTCGAGCTGGATTGAGGAGTCGAGGGTGTGCCCTTCTTGCTTCCACCTCCAGCACCTCCAGCACCTCCACCGCCACCACCCTGGGGAGGCAAACCAGCCGCTGCACGGGCAGCAGCTTTAGCAGCACGCTGCTTCTCCTGTAGTTCACGTCGCTCAGCCTTGGTCATGGACTTTTGTGAGGGAGCACCTCCTTTCCGCTCCTGCTGTTGCTGACCTCCTGCCTGCTGTTGTTGTTGTTGTTGTTGTTGTTGCTGCTGCTGTTGTGGCGATTGCTGTCCTTGGTCTGCGCTAGGGCTAGAGACTCCGTGCTGAATGCCCAATCCACCGCTCATAGAGGATGGTGTTCCAGGCGAGTAGTTGCTGCCAGTTGGTGAAACGATCGACTGACGCTTATCCTTCTTGCCATCCTTGGGGAAACCAGCGCCATCGCGTGGCGAAACCATCCTGGACTTTTGGGAAGAAGCGACGCGGTCGGCAAGACCCCATTGCTCTTCGTACGACGACCTCATAGATTCGTAAGATGTGCGTGTGCCGCTGGTATTAATGGGTCGAGGCGCGGTGGTCGAGGATCCAAGATCCGGGGTATTGGAGGCCGAGGCATGCTGCTATTATAAGGAATCAAAGTTGGTGTGTGGTTCCGGGAAGGAAAGAAAGGAAAGCGTCAGTGGAGTACATATCAGCGTTTGCGTCTGCGTTGGTTGTTTTCCCAGGACCATGTAAAATTTTGCCATGTGTATGTGTTGAGTCACAGCGAGTCGAAGACAAGGCGCGGATCGAACTGAGCTCTATTTTTTTGTTGTTCCATCGACCATGCACTGACTCAGGATGTGTCCTGTAGGCTCATTAGCTGTTGGGCATGAGAGACCACTGCGGACATTGATAAAGAGAGAGGGACCGGTCCTTACCTCGGGAGCGAATCCCACAGTCTTCTTCTTTGCTTCCATAGTGCTAATGGGAGAAGGAGAGTGTTGGCAAGAAAACACAGAAGCTCCCAACCAAACCCCCTCACCCTCCCACTGTGTGTGTGTGTTCCAAAATTGGGTGGCTTATCTCTTGATAAAATAGTGATTGCTTGTGCTTGGCTTGCTCAATGGTGTCTACGCCTATCTGTCCCCTTTCTCATGGCAAATACACTGGGACCGACCTTTATCTTCCAAAAACACTATATCTCTATCCTTCATGGAATAACCCTCTCTTGCGGAACGCTCGCCATTCCTCTGCTATGAGATTTAAGATCTCTCTTCACGAAACATCCATTCGACCTAAGACGCCGCAACACTACAAAGACGCTAAATGACCAATTTTGGTGGCAACAGTCTCACAGCCACAAAAGACTTTGGATTTCATGTGGCGTGGTGACCCCTTCGCTCGATGGCCAAGTACCTGTACACTCTGGTGAAAAGAGGACATTCTAGGCTCCAATCATCCCTATCGTCCTACTGGCGCACAGCCAAGCAAAGAAGAGATAAGACGTGGATTCTAGTTTCTTTTCAATGCCATTCCTTGTTTTATGGTCGTGGATAGCATTGGTACAAAAATGTATACTCAATATTCCTTTCAGAAACGATAAATTTTTTACAGCAGCCATGTAAGTTCTGGGCTCAATGCTCCGCCAGCACTGCTTTGAGAGAATGGCATGGCAAATGCACAGCACTCGTGTAGTAATATCATGGGCAATAAATGAAGTCTAGACCTGTGCTCTAGGCGTTCTTTCTCTTAATCGCTGGAGATCTCGATCATAGACATCAGAAACACGCGTTAGGTGTCTGGTCACAGCCCATGGTTTGGCCAATGGAATCCGTTTGCCACGTTTTTTGCGGGTTACAATCAAAGAAAAATAAGGAGATGCTTTGCTTGCAGCATACCTTTTTGAAAAAAAAGGAAGGGGGAAGTATGAAGACGGGGAAAATGGCTCCAGCGGAGGAGGATGTATATTTTAGCAGGTTTGTCCTGTGGAAAAAAAATGTGACATTTGGAGAAAGAAAGCCGAGAAAATAAGACCTTCAATGCGGATGAGCTGCAACCTTAACCTTTTCATATCGGTGTTTTTCCCTCCCTCTACTCCTCTCCCCACAACTTGGAAGTTGTCTGCACAACCAACTGCTTGTATGGCATGCTTTTTTTTCAAATGTCACAAGAGCAAACGAAAGAAAGAAAGACAAAAAAACAATCGATAGGATGGAAAGAGACAAATCGTTTTTTTTTCTTGTTTTTTTTTTTATTTTTCATCTATTTGAAGTTTCCCGAGGAGAGACAGGGGGTGGTGGTTGTGGGATGCGTGTGACAAACTTGATGTTGTTGGTGCGGACACGATCTTCACCTTCCTGAACAGTCTCTATGGAATCCGACAACCTGATACTCTCCGCCATCTCCGAGCTGCCAAGTCTATAACAAACATAAGTCTCAGTGATGGACAAGAATGCACCAATGGTGCCAAAGACCATCGTGCCGTTCCGCGCTGGACACAGCATCGACCATCGAGTATCATTACAACTGAAAGTGGCGACTTGGCTTGTCGCAAAAGGAATCTCGCCAACTGGTCTCGTCAACGCCACCGCAACCCTGCATTCGAGGCCAAACCAGAAGAGAACAACGACAGCCTGAATAAATATCTGTACATATTGCCATTGGCCTGGAAGTTGTAGTGACCACCTCTGTTGGGAGTGGAGCTCTTGGCGACGGTTATTCCAGAACTTCACCGCATAGAATGTAATGACAAGAGCTTCGAGTACTGGACGCATTATGAGTTCCCAAGGCAAGCCTCCGTATATCGCTTGCAGCCTATAAGTGAGCAGGAGATTGAGCACGAAAGCGATCGAAGTGAGGAATGTGGCGATGAAGGCAATGAGGTGGGCCTTCTTGTGGCTGACGGTGACCATGGTGGAGGAGGTACCACCCAGAGAGAATGGGTACTATTGGAGAGAAAAATCGACAGCGAGTCGAAGGTACAATGGAAAGGAGGGAAGGGGACAAAGGAAGAAAAAAAAAAGCAAACAAGAGAAGGTAACACTGAAAAAAGGGTAAGGAATTACTTGGTGTACATCCGTTGGAGAAACAGAAAGAAAAATAACACATACATACACACACCTCGTGCACATCAAATATAGCCGTGAGAAGTACCCTTGTAGTGCTCCATGTTGAATTAGCGCAGACGGAGACTGAAGAGAATGAAAGAACGTTATTTGGTCCTGCAAGATCGATGTACGATCGGTCTACAATGCAGGAAACAACGATTGGTACCTGAAAGCAATGAACTAACCTATTTCAGGGGTGAATCGAACGTGAACAGATAGAGTCGTTCAGTCTGTTGTTGTTGGAGGGAGGAGAGCAAAGGAAGTTTGACAGACAGGCACTTCAGTCATGCTAAACGTGGACGAAGTGGTCATTAACTCTAACAAAAGCAGAAAGGAACATTGTTCATTGCGGAAATTAGGAGTAAAATGATCACGTTTACACGGCGTGGAGAGAAAGAGTATCATGCCATGACGCGTACTAGGCGCACTTGCGCAAAAATGCCATTTCTTGACACCAAAAAATACATTTGTCTGTGTTCGGCCCAAATACTTGCTGTACTACGTGCTGAATGTACAGCCTTTTGGTCCCCAAGAACACTGAGACCGTCTCCCAGGGCGGTGTGTTATGTTGGGCAGGAATTTCCTGACAGGCTCAGGTGTTATTGGTGAAAGGTTTGTGTCCTATCCTTCCTGCCGCCGTATCGAAATCAAAACAAGAAGAAAAGGATGAGAAAATACATCAAAAGGTCATTCATGCTTAATCATCCCATTGTCATCACCCCATGTCTGGTCCTTGCATGATTCGATCAGGCAGGCAATTGTGCCTTCCTGGTGAGGCCTGCTTCATCACCGAGGCTGGCCTGATTTGCAGGCCATACACCCTTCCATCCACTTACCCTCTCTTGCCATCCAATGTGCCCAATGTCCCTGGAACCAACTCTACCTCCCCCACACCCACAGCCAACTCCACAGCCACCACCACCGCTGCCGCCACAGCGACAACGACACCAGCGACTGTTTCCCCTACAGCACCAAGCCCCGTTGACCCCATAGCTAATGATGCATGGTACTTGAGCACCTCATGGCCATCCATTCGCTATACTAATGTTCTCGTCAACCAGACTGGCGCCCCCTGTAAAACAATCCCCATTCCAACAGACCGGGAACAAATGGACTATCTCCTCATGTTCTCGCAAAGGGGGGACGTGGGTCGCTACCTACGAAGCAACGACGTTGACCTGAGAATTGCGGCTGTCGTGAATCTCCAGCACAGAGGCAACTGCGCCCTGGATCACTATTGTAAGCCCGACAACGAAACGATCATGTTCCGCACCTACTCCGTTGGGGAGATGTATAGAAGCCCTTTCCAGGGATCGTTGCCTGGCACCTGTCAACGTCTATTGCCCGCCATGTCAGCCTGCCTATCGTCCGCCAGCTGCGAGAATTGGGCTGGCCCTTCTAATAATGTTTCCGCGTCACTCGACCCTCGCCGCACTCGCTGCTGGTACCCTGACGAGGTGATCATAGCTCGTAACTTTACTCAGGGCGGTACTTGCGAACCTCTGGGCGATTCACCAGTCATATATGACTGGTTGTGGCAGGATGGTCCTTCTACTGGATACAGCACCGTACAAAAGTACCTCCTGCTCTCGTCCGGCATCTTATTGATGATGGCACTCTTAGGATACGTCCGGTACAAGCACCAGGCAAGGGAACGGCAACGTCGAGAGGCTTTACGACAGCAGTCTTTACAAAACCAGCCTACTTATCGGCCACCAGGTAAAGAAAAAAAGAAAGAAAGGAAAGAAAAAAAAACTGTATATATAACAAAATCAACGATAAGATTTGTGGGGAAATCATGAGCACATCCAATTGTTGACAATGTTGGAGACCTGTTTTTCTTCCCTTGGGAATTTTACCACCCTGATACTTACCTTATTTTTTTCCTGGAAAAATTGGAATAGCTCCTGAAGATGACGGCCTGCCATCCTACGGTCAGCATACTAGAGACGCCAGAGTGACTGGACCAGCGTCAGAAGAGATTGGCATGTATGGATTCCCAACAGATCCTCCTTACGTTGCTCGATATTATCCGCCTCCTGGTACCCTACCTCCAACACCCACTTCAACTCCTCCGCCACCCCATGTAATGCCTGCACCCCCCTTCGTGCCATCGGCGAATGCCTATGGTCCTACCACTAGCACCAATCCTACAACAACAGTGGCAACAACAGTTGCAGGACCAGCAGCCATAGACCCCTTGACAGGTGCCGCTCTCACTTCGGGCACTGCTGCTGCTGCACGTGGCACGCAAGATCGAGAATCAACCATAGACCCTTTCAAGGACCAGTCGACAACAGGAGGCACGACTGCAACGTCGAGCCCACGGCTCTCGATAGCCAAGAAGGAACATCCATTAGCGGCGGACGAGGATGAAGAAAACAGAAATGGCCGGCCTGGATCTAGTCGCTCATTATCCACAACTCAAGACTCGACCACTTTGGGTTCCTCCAGGGGCGATGGCGAGAGTGAAGAAAACGCCAGATCTTTGGCATTGACGGGGTCATCCATGCCACCGCAGTACTCGTCTTCCCCTGCAGCTGCAGTTGGTTCACCACCATCTTCTTCTTCGGGCTCAGTGGCTATGCCTCCTACCGCTTCCACACCCTCAGGAGAAAGGTGACCATCTCTGCCACACCCACTTTGAAAAAAAAGAAAAAGAAAAAAAATAAACCCTTTACATATAAACATTGACGCAGGCGAAAATAAATGCATTGGAAGAGAGATGAATGATGAAAGAGCAATGCAAAAGGTCAAACAAAAAAGATGTATATCTTATTTTTTTTCTCTTCGCGTACGACAAATGGCGATGAAGAAGCTCTAGATGTGGTTACATTACGCCAGTAAGCAGATGTGTAGTAATGGTTGACGCCCTACCAGAAAGATAGGGAGGGGGGATAATAGGAATATACCCTGGCTCGTGCTGTATGGTGTGTATGTTTGTCTTCATCATTTTTAGTGACATTTGACCAGCAAAGTTGTTTGTTTTGATGGTGGTATTGTATGCACACTTCCTATTAGATCCCATCGATCTGCATGTACGGAGGAATATCGATGGAAGAGAGAGAGAAAAAAAAAAAGAGAGACAAGATGAGGCCAAAGCAGACGAGTTTCCAAAATAAAACAAGGGGAACAGGGTGAGGGTGCATGATTAAAAAAGAGTGTGAAGAAAGAGCGAGAACTAGACTGTCGCCCTTTGGCCTCTGGGTGACACATGCATGTTGCACACGGCGACGTAAAAATGTGTACAAACACACTCCAGCAAGTCGTGCTAAGAGTAGAAGCGCTAGTTGGGTGCCCAGTGACCTAAAACACTTGTGACATGCTCACTTCTCCCTTTCCACATCACATCGCATCGAATCGACGGAACCTGAATTGTCGCCACCAAAACAACGCCAAGACAAAAAAAATACCTCAAAAGCGAGTGGTTCACTGTTCAAATTCTACCTCCGAAAAGGAAAGCCAAAAAGGACATACACACATACACACAAAAGTGGAGCGAGAGGAAGGAGGGATGCAATCGGGTGCACATTGATGTACACCTGTCAGGATAAGTTTCTATTCAAAGCCAACATATTTAGCCATTCAACCACTCAAGGGCAGGTCATATTCGCGTAAAACAGCAGGTAGTACACCTTGCTGCAATGCACTCTTCTTAAGAACCCCGCATTTTGGGCCAACTAAACTCTTTCCAACTTTGGGTATGGATTTGTACTCTTTTGTCCATACACTTTTACCTTTTTTTTTTCTTTTTTCGCGCCGGTCGGAAGTGAGAATGTCCGAGAAAAGCGTAAAAAAAAGCTAAGGAGGGAAAGGGCAACTTTTTGGCGTCCCGCAACCTTGGATTCAGGCACCTTGTCTTCTTTTTTTCCATACTTCGGCGTCTGACATTGAGGATGGATTTCTAGACAAACTCTAACATGAACAAAACAAGCAAAATATAGGTTACAAGTATGACTGAAGCACATGTGCGTGCTTAGGGAAACAAAATGTAAGGAAAATGCTGACCAATATTTTGTGGAGATAAAACGGGCAAAAATGCGAGTTTCATTGAGCACACGATGGTTTTCTTTTGGCTATTCATATCAAATGTAAGCAAACATTCTTGATAATTTCGAGTACACTTACACCAATTAGTTGCAAGCGAACTATGAACCGAAACGAGACGGTATTATGGAAGGAAAAGAAGAAAATACAAGAAAAATAAAAGTGAAATACAAACGTTCCCGACTCTCGCTAGCTTAAACTGTGAATATTGGTACAACTTTTTTTGTATTTTCCCATCAACACCTGTTGCTCCCAGGTGCTCCTTGCTCCCTGGCTCAACCAAGAGCGATATCAAATATTGGATGACAAACAACGCTCGGTAGTTACACGTCCTGGGCGTTGATAATCCTCCTACTCAGCTCTCGTTTATTTCATTTGTTGCACAAAGGGTACCCAATGTAGCTGAACAGCCATTTTACAAAACTGTATGTACTGTAATGGGTAGTGGCTAAACGCCCAAAGCGTCTCGCTATCCGACCAATCCCATCCAGCCATTTCGTAGAACAAAAAAAAAGCTATCATATTCATATCTCACTTTCGTCGCCGTCTGTATTATTTTTTTCGTTCGCCCACTCTGATAGTGTTCATCTTTCTTCGATGTATGTTGTGTGTTTGTCTGTGTTTGTGACCTGGAGGCCTATGCCAACTTGCAGACTAACAGGTACCTCGGTACACTTTTATGTTGATTGCTTTTTTTTTCCTCCCTTCTATTTAGATGGATCTTCTCCAATGCCAATACAACTTCAATACAATCCTCCCATTGGTGACTTTGTTGATACAAGACGCACAGGTATTGTACCTTCTAAAGTCCCACATCCAAACAGATAGTAACACTCAAAAAAAAACATACCACGTACAAACAACATCTGTCCTTCATGCACTTGCAAATGTCAAACGTAGAACAGGGAGCCCAGCACCCACTCTTTCTTTTTTTTAACCTTTTTTAAACATCTTGTAGAAAGAAATATTTGGTCAAATAAATCATTTGCAGCATATTTCTCGGACACTTCTCCGAAGCTAAGACCTCAAGTTTATGGCTCTGGTGTGATTCTTGGGAAAAAAAGAAACCCTCCATGTATATATTTGCTTGGATACAATGCAGGTGGACCAGGATCTATTTTAGCCCGCTCATAATCACGGAGTTAATGCACCACGGGCGCCAGAATAAAATGACAAGGGCAAGGGGCAGTATCTGTGAAGAAGTGTATCTCTTTACAAACAAAGGGGGGCTAATAAGCGTCATTTCAATGTCAGGAAGAAACAAGAAAAAAGGGCGATTTATTATCGACGAGTTCATAATAGACCTCGTGCCGAGGAGAACAGCCAACCAGGCAACCGTCCCATTACAACGATACCATGTAAACGAAAATATGTAATGTAAAAAAAATCGATGAATGATCTGTAGAGGATTAGACTGGAAAGAAAGGGGCATCATCTTTTTGCACACACACCTCCTTTGCGCCAATAGCTCTATGGTGACCTTATAATTCATGTTGAACAAACACAACAAGAGCCATGTAAGCAAAAACAACAAAACACACAAACACATATAACATCAACAACATCAACATCAAACTGGCGATGATGAGCCAGGGCCATATGTTGTATTTTGTACTTCCTTGCACCCTTTTCATTTTCTAGCGCACAAAAAAAAATCATAACCACTCTTTGCGGTTTGTAGAGCTGTCAGAGCGCTAGATACAATGATAATTGAGTGTTGTAGAATGCTCTTGATAAAACCGAAATTTGCAATCTGTGTAGTCAGGGTGGTTCTTGCTCTTTTCTTGTAAGCAACGTAGCTTTTTGTTCATATTGACGTCTCCTTTTAAAAGGTACTTTTTGTATATTAATGGGAAAAAAGGGCAGCGACAAAGGCCGTTTATAGACAGACTCCGTGAGGGACGCACGATCGATCACAGACATCATCGAGCTATTCTTTGCAGAAAATTAATATGCTCATGAAGGTACTTTATTGTGAAAGCGAATCATAAATAACACTACGAATGACGGGGCCATTCTACAATAATTCATCACAAGACAACAAAAAAAGAAGCGTGGTTAAGAACGTTACAGAGGGGGAACTGAGCACTAATGTTCTCGAGAAAAGAAAACAACAAAAGACCACATCATTCGATTCAGATTGCGACACACAATGGCAACAAGGAGGGGGAAAAAAAGGCAGCAAGTCGCACAACACGGACGATTATGGGCAGTAACGTCAAGAGGGGATTTGAAAGAAACCAAAACAAAAACTGTTTTCCTAAGCATAGACAACGCTCTGACTCTTTATGTGGTCCAAAATGAGAAGACAGACAAAAGAAAAAACTCTAAGGCTGTAAGGGCGATAAAGATAAGAGTGGTGAGTTGTTATATTATTGTGCATCCAGGAACAACCGGATTGTAGAGTTCCCATGCATTGCTCTCAATAATTGTGGTGGATGCTTCGTTGGTTGTGCTACCTTCGGGAGGTACTGCACATCCTCTTCTCTTCCATGATGGAAGAGTCATCTCGACCCCGGTGGCCTCTGCCCCTCGCATTGACACAGGCCGTTCACACGCATTTTTATGCACAGATTGATGAGTAGCATTGGGTGGCTACATCTTGGTGATGGATGTTATTTTTTTCTCCCCCCCCTAACGGATCATGCTCTTGATGGCGGCGCATTAGCGCAATGTTTTTATTATTATTATTTTATTTTGCTTTGTTGCTTCTGCAAGTAAACTCCACATATCCATGGGAAGGGCTATTTGAGCATAAACTAAAGAGTTGCAAGAGAATTTGTTATGTTTGTGGCATTTCTCATACTCAGCTGCTCTTTTTTCCAGACGTAATGCTCCCAAAGCACATGAGAGGGCTTGTAGGATGTGTGAGATGAAGAAAATGGAACAGGGGGTACGGTAGTCAGAACAATACTAAGAGAAAGAATCAAAAAAGCTTACTCTAACATCTTTATTCAACAACGGCTCTTGATCCGATCACTCGAAGCACACGGACAGACAGACAGCCCTTTTGGCAACCCAAGGAAACTAGGAAAAAAAAAGGGCAAAAGAGGGTAAAAAAAGGAGAGAGGGGAGTGCATGAAGGTTTTTTTTCTCCTTGGTAGACAGGAAGGATTGGATGAAGAAGAAGGTGGCAGTGATCCACGCAGGGGAAGGGACTAAATTACATCAAGACGACAGCGAATGTCGGTGAACGGAACAGGTGCCAAGGGGAGGAGGAGAGGAGGAGACAAGTGCAGTATGTATGCAGCAAGCGAGCAATTAGAATACTCCCCTTCTAGTTCAGTCAATCACTATCCATCAGTGAAAGACCGATGGGTGGGTGGTGATTGAATTGCTTTGTACCAACAACACACATCATAACAACCCTAACAGTTGTTCTTTTTTGGCTCTTTCTCTCTTTCTCTCCTCCTCTCTTTTTTCTCTCTCGCTCTCTCTTCTCTCCTCTCTTTCTTTTCTTTCTTTCTTTCCTCGACTCCATCCCTCCCTCTGTCCAATCCCAATCTA
This sequence comes from Actinomortierella wolfii, assembly GCA_016098105.1. Lineage (NCBI taxonomy): Eukaryota > Fungi > Mortierellomycota > Mortierellomycetes > Mortierellales > Mortierellaceae > Actinomortierella > Actinomortierella wolfii. The sequence continues at coordinate 247,545 of JAAAIY010000006.1, forward strand.
TTTTATATTCATTCTACATTGACTCTTCTCCATCCTCAAAAAAACACATTCTTCCCTCTCTTTGTTTGCATTCATCCATCTAACGACCCATTCTCTCCATCCCCTTTATGTTAGTTCCCCCTACCCCTTCGATGATTACCACTTCTCTTTCTCCAACTTGTTAAACCACCTTGCTAAATAGTTTGTCGCTCCTCCTCCTGCCTCGCTTTGACCTTTTTTGTCTATCTTTACCTTCTCCTAGCTTTCCTTGAGCGGATCCGTTTCAACTGCCCGTCGCCCTTGACGCTCCTATCCTACCACATAGACACCTTCTTCCTCTGCACCTACGGACAACGCTGTGCTTGTCAATATCCTCGTTCACACTCGTTTCGTGTGCGCCACAGTCATCTGCATCCCTCCTTTCTTTGTGTATACCCTATTCACCACACTCCACACCCTTTTCGCGTCTCTCTACCTCGATTTCATTTTTTTTCGCATCTGTACCTCCCTTCTCTCTCCTCTTCTCTTTTCCTTTCGTTTTCCAAAGTGCCGTCGTCATTCAGAATGGTAAGCTTACATTCACTATTATCCTTGTTTTTTTATCCTTCCTTTCCCTCTTTTTTTTTGGTCTGTGTCCGTCGCACGCGTGGTCGTTGTTTTGCTGCAACAGTCACCTTCGAAGAGTGCGTTAATAGTAGCGTGGCAATCGGGTGTACATTACTCGACACGCATTGAGAGTGAATAATAAGGTCTAAAGAGAGAGGGGCCAATGTATCCTCTGGCCTCCATCCTCTTACCCATATCAATCGTCTTTGCTGCTCGACAAAAAGTGTGAAAGGACAGATAGAGAAGAGAGTCGCGTGGATGGCCATCCTTGCACATCCTTTGTCTTGAAAGAGTGACCCACTTCAGTTTCTTGAATGCTTGGCCTGAGATTTTCGTAATACCTCCCCTCAACCTCAATCCACTGTACCTACTTGCTCTCATAAGAACGTGGCTGAAAACTAGGGTGATGTTTTTTTGTGATCACATACGCATTGAATGCAACCCCATCATCCATGTTTTTACTGCAGCCATGGGCTATCATCGTCATCATCGGATTCTGAATATGAATTGGGGATGGTGCTTCGACTGTCCTGTCAGCTTCAACCATGTCGAATCGCACCATACAACCTTTCTAGGCCACCTCCATTGGTAAACAGGGGCTCAATGTACACTTTTACCGCTATTCAACTGCGACAACTACATGCACACACATGTTGTTATTGTTGCTGTAATGATTGCTTTCTTTCTATGTTTATGTATTTCGTTGATGAACCCCTCACTCCCCCAAGGACCTTCACCAATCATGCTGATCCTGGTGAAGAATCTATCCTCACCATTGCATACACACACACACACGCACACACCACATCGATTTACAGGTCGCTTGCTTTCCCTCCTCCCCTGATCCGACCCCACGGATCTGATCTAATCACCAATTCGGCCATTATTGGCTGAAGACGTGTTCCATTGGACATGTTGTACTTCGGCTAGTCTATTATCCTTTATCTTCACCAACTCAAAAAGTCGTTGTGGAGAGGTCTCGTGGGTACCAGCCAACATTTGTTGTTGTCCCCCTGTTGTACTATTGGCTACAAGTCAATCTATTCTGCACTCCTCTTCTTGAGTCATTGCACCTTTTCGCCATTATCTTTTTCTCCTGAACCACACGAGTTCAATGCGTTGTGTCCGCTGCTTTGCATTTAGAACGAATGGTCGGCTCATAATGCCTTGCCCTTTGTTGTTGTTTGACAATGAAAAGGAGTGTCTGTGGCCTATTCATGGTTGTGTCGTTGTAGAACAAACAATTCACTATCGATTTTTGTTCATGTTTGCTTTGCCACCTTGGGGGGATTTCTGGCTAAACGTGTGCAACCCATCTTCAAAAATATCTCTCCCCCCCCCTTTAAATCAGCTTCTCACCCCTAAATGAGCTTGGTATGGAAAAATGACAAAGGAAAATGAAGAGATGTAATACTAAGAAATCCAAGCATGTCCAATGTCTCTTTTTTGTAAAACAAATAGGGAGCCTGTGTTTCCTCACCAAGCGAGGCTCAAAGTAAAAAGATCGATCTTGCCCTCAAGGCGGATGGCAAGTTACGGAAGCTCGAGGTCAAGCTGCTCTTGCTCGGTATGTCCAAAATCAACTAGGGTATCTCTTAGAAAAGAGGGAAACGAAAAGAATTGAGAGCGCATGAAGTAGGTTTGGGGGGGGGATAAGAGGAATGTACTTTTTTCCTTTCTCCCTTTTCCCCTCCATGGTACCATGCGATGGGCTGATTGGAGTAAAGCCCAAGAGTGGATGAGAGAGAAAGAGAGAGAGGGGGGTTCTACATCACCGCTTTTTGTTTGTTCTCAGACGCGAACACAGAGAGTGCTCTTCAAGCGATTATGAGCCAGATTTTTTAAAAGGAGAGAGCAAGAATGAGAGCATATTGAAGGAGGCCCTCCAGGTCATTATACATGGGGATCGCCGCGTTTTGCCATGTTTGTGTGTTTGTGCATGCTGTCGAGTATATTTTTATAGTTCTTGTGTGCCTCTGCAATTATTACTTTGTGTTCACAACTTTGGCATCGACTCTTCGTTGGGGTTATGGAGGATAATGATAGGAAGGACCAAAGAAGAAGAAAAAAAATTCGACCAATGGATAAAAGCGTCTAGACGTTCTTCCGACCATCCTTTCACCCCATCCCTCATTTCTTGCATGCATATTGTGTCCCCAAAGAGTGGATAGACAAAAATATTTCAATTATTGTAGCATAGCAATGAAGAGCATGCACGCAACCCTTGAAACGCGAATTCTCGAGGGGAGAGACAGCGTGTGAGAGAGAGAGAGAGAAAGAGACAACGATTAACAGGGGGAGAAGAGGGTGGCATCGCCACGTGGGGGAGCCACCTGCTATCACCAATTTAAGCTCAGACCAAAAAATGGCGCTAGACAACCCTTAATTACCATATCCTCATTACACTATTTCGCGCACTAAACTCTCTCTCTTTCGCTGACGTGTTTCATTAGGTGCCGGTGAGGCGGGTAAGACAACCATTCTAAAGCAGATGAAGCTGATGCATGCCTCTGGCTTTTCTGCACCCGAGCGTGAAGCTTTCAGAGGCTTTGTGTTTGCAAACGTTGTCGGTTCCATGCAATCGATCCTTAGCGCCATGGTTGACCACCGAATCGGCTTTACCAACCGTGAAAATGAGCAATACCTGAGTCTCTTTCAAGAGACGCCTCGTATTACTGGTGGAGCTCCATTCCCGCCGCAATACCTTCCTGCCCTGAGATCCCTTTGGCGTGACCAATCCGTACAGCAGGTCTTTCGACTAGGACACACATACGCGCTGGCCGATAATGTGCAGTAGTAAGTGTTGACACACCAAAGAAAAAAAGTGCTTATGAGATAATTTAAGGTCTATTTACTGTATTGCTAACAATCATTTATATAAATATCCAGCTTCTACGATGCTCTTGACCGCTTGTTCGCGCCGGACTATGTACCCGATAATGCGGATATTCTTCGCTGTAGAGTCAAATCGACAGGCATCACAGAAACAAACTTTCACATTGGCAATCTGACATACCGGTATGTGTGCTTGGTGCTCTTACCCTTTTGTCAATATCTTGTCTTCACGAAACCCTCTTACTACAAAAACATATGCTTACCTTTCCTACCGTTTTTCACTTTGTTCCTAATAGCATGTTTGATGTGGGTGGTCAACGGTCGGAGCGCAAAAAGTGGATGCACTGCTTTGAAGGTGTAACTGCTGTGCTATTCATTGTCGCCATTAGTGGCTACGACCAATGTCTTGTGGAAGACAAGGATGCTGTAAGTTGGCTTTTTTGGAGTCCTTGGTCAGGAGGGACAGCTCATTGAGCGGAATATCTTGCGGAGTAAATGCACAAATCCAGACTAACCCGAAAATCACACCATTGCTCTCTGGGATTTCATTTTTTTCAGAACCAAATGGAGGAAGCACTGATGTTGTTTGACCAGATTTGTAACTCGCAATGGTTCATCAACACATCGATGATTCTCTTTATGAACAAGACGGATATCTTCAGGAGGAAGATTATGCACTCCAGCATCAAGGCGTACTTCCCTGACTACACTGGTAAGCAGGACGAATCACTTTTCTCTATGCTGTCCTTCTCTTCCATATGCATGATCCTTATGACAACTTGTCATACTAAACTGCCATTATGCTTTCCCATTTTTTTTGTCTTTTTGTCTCTTAGGCACGGACAATAACTACCAAGAAGCCGTCGACTTTTTCCGGATGCGGTTCTTACGTCTGAACCGTTCGGAGCATAAGGAGGTGTATGTTCACTTGACAGATGCAACAGACACCAACCTTCTCAGGAACATCATGGGCAGCGTGAACGACATTATCCTTTCGCGTAACGTCAAGGTGATGGCGCTATAAAGAGAGAGTGCCTCTCGTCCAATCTTTTTTATCGCACTGCCTCATGTTCACGTTCAGCTTTCGACATAATCCCACTCCAGCGATGAATATATCCTAACTGCAAATTCAACACCCACCTTCCTGCACTAACGGTTGACTTGTACGAAGAGTGGATGAAGAGAAAACAACTCATTTTGTTGTTTATTCAACCGTCTTTTCTCACTTGCTCAAAACGCCACCGCCCATCCCCTTCCCACTCTTTAATAAGCGTCACGATGAATCACTGTAGCCAAAAATCAAACAACCATTCAACAAAAAAAAGAGTTGAGGGGGAATGCAGGCATCCACCTAAACCTTTCATCACCACTGACATTCAGCCTATCTACGCCATACATCATTTTGCCGCTTTATACATTTGCAACAAAACAACTACCCTCAAGGAATGCTCACATTTACCACCTTTCCAAAGGCAGCAAACGATCTTTCCTGTCTTTTTTCCTACCCAAATCGCAACTTGTACTCTATCTTCCTAGATCATGTTATATAGCTCGTAGTTGTAGTCGCTTTTCCATTTTTGATTCTTTTTTTTAATACCATCTTGCCTTTTCTTTAAATCGTTTTATTGTCTCGAATTCTTACATAATATTGCATATGATATTGCCCATGCATGCAGCAGTTTTTGTATCCCCTTGGGTGGTCACAAAATGGACTTTCAATTTTTCCCCACCCCAAAAGTCAAAGTATGCTTCCCATATAATAAAGTGTCGCAAATATGACACACTTCATGTTGGCTCCCACGCACCTGGTATCCGACTTGGCGCTTCAGAAACTTCATCGTTTGTTCTTGGATATGGTACTTTCTTACATCTCAACAAGAGTTGTGCTCCTCAATACTAGGTTTTTGCGTTATTTGGCATAGTAGCCTTCGAACCAATTGGATTTTTTTCCTACACATAAAGCATTGTTTCACAGCTTTGCAAGCTATGCTAAACTGGGTCTTTCTGTTGTAATTATCGTCATAAAGCACGACAAGCTCCTATTTTTTTGTTCAGGTATAAATTCATTCTCTGAAGAGAGAAAGACCCTCACAAGTAGGCAGTTCATTGTCATCTCTCTACTATTGACGATGGTTATCACCCCTCCAATACATCCGACTGCGTTTCGTTGGGGGGAGAATCGTCAAAGGTGTTCAAAGAATCATGTTCTGGACCCATATGAACAACGAGTGTTCTTTGGGGATGGAATGTAGAGTAGAGGGAGAAAAATGGATATTCGGTAACGATGAAGCTAATGAGTCTTCTGAAGAAACACAACATGCCAAGCCGCTTTTACTAAGGACTATTGCCTCTTTCCTATCCTGCTTTAGCGGCATCTCAACATCAGGTCGATCAGAAAAAAATCGGAAGCAAATTTGCGTCCTAACCATCTGGAGGAAAGAAAAACAACTTTGCGAAATAATGGATTTTAATAGGATAAACTACTACCCTTAGTACATTCCTGCGCTTGAAGACAGAAATAATCCTTGTATCAAGCGGTTGAGTGATGGACATCGCATTCGGTAGCAGAGCACTCAGTGAAGCGGAAGTGTCATGGCTGGCCAGCTAGTGTGTCATCAAATGCAATACTTTCGAGGTGCAAGCAGAGCTGAATAATAGAGTCATTCCCTTTTTGAATTGACAAAAGTTGGACATGGAAGAGTATAATTCATTTTTTTTATCCACCACTATATAAGACTTGGCTAGAATGCACAACCACGCCTTTTTCTTTTCTGTCCTTTATATTATGAATTTGTGATACTCTTCAGTCCCTATTTTTCGCTGTCTCCAATAGCTCAATGGATTCATCTTCGTCGTCGCCGTCAATCTCCATTCGGAGGACAAGTCGTCCCCGTCGTGGTGGTGATTTCGATGGCATCAGAGAAGTGGTGGAAGTATTCTTGCTGTCGCTCTCGATATCTGGAAGCGCTTGATGCTCAAGAGTCAAATTTGCGACCCGTCGCTTAAGGAATGATGTGGAGATAGCGCTCGTCCCAGTGTCGGGACCATTAGAAGAAGAGGAGGAAGAGTCCCACCTCTTCGGCGATGCTTTGATCTCTGGGAGAACTTCGCTGATCGGGTCACGGACCATTGCGGACACGCCACGTGATAGAATCAACGCCAGAACGACCATGAACAGGCATACACCGAAGAGCAGACCAACGACGATGTTGGAGACGTCCGCCAAAAGCGATGGAGGCGTCACAAGCAAAGTACCATTGTTGAAAGCGGTGCCTCCAAAAAGAAAAGTCTTGAAATTGTCAATGTCGTCTTCAGAGAACCCCCACTCTTTCCATGAAGTGTTGTTTTCGGCTACCGAGGCTGGTATCCTATATGTAGCTTCAAAAATATCTTGATTGTAGACTTCTAGCGGTGCATGTGTACCGAAGCTCTTGGCTGCCAGAAATTGAGCTATATCTCGTGTCGTGTGATATAGCTCGATCTTGATGTCTAGACTAAATGCCTCAATGTGCTGTCTCTCTTGTCTCTCTTTACCTGGAAAGGAATTCACGACATCCCAATGGATACTCCCGTCGACAGACACTGTACAATTCTCCATGCTATGCGTGTACTCTAATGATACAACTTCGAGGATTTGTTGGCACATAGTCACAAGTCCCGGCGTGCCAAGACTCTTGCATTCTTCCATGTCTCTATTGATGATGTGCATGGAAACCCTTCGGGAGATTAAGAGTAACCTAGTCGACTCCCAACGATATCCGTATAAAGTATACGGTATTGAATACCCTAGGCTATGTCGGACACATCGAGTGTCGCGATGCGCTGCACGAAAAAGACAAACCTCTACTGAGCGAGGGCCATTGGGTTTATCGGTTTGATCTCCATTGGAGTTGTAGGCATCAAAGGCAGCGACCCTGAACATGTCTACCGCACCGTAGTCGTTGTAGTCGAAGGTCGGAAATTCGAAATATTGAAATTTCTCCCCGCTTTTGGCGGTGCCATTCAAACGATGTCGGCTCTTCCTATCAGAATTCAGCAAGCGTTGGATTTGTTCATCTACTCATGGGGGTAACATGTGCTGGGCTTAATTTCATCTTATGGATGAAATGTTACTGCAGTAGTAACTGAGCTTGGTACGAGAGGAACCGTTCATTTGGATATTTGGTATCTAGGCCTTCTTGAGCAGCCAATGACCAGAAGCTATCGTCCGCTGGATTATGGCTGAACGCCTCCTAATCAGAATCCGTGCTACCGCGCGACGATTATCACAGTTTGATTTTCAGTCGAATAAGAATAAGGTGCCTGAAGCCCTTAGATCGTACGAGACAGGGTCACGTGGATAGCGGGAAGGCTGTTGTGGTTGCTTGTTATGACAGTTTCAAACATTTAAAGGAGTTAGCCCATTGCATACGACTTTTAAGTGATAGTGGTAAAGTAGTCTTGTTACTACGAACCTTTTGAGATTTTGGCTTTTTGCTGCACAGGCTTGTTCTTTGGGAACACATCTTTCTTGGCCCTTCTCACTTGTCGTAGTATTCTAAAAGGGGCTTTGATGCAGATGACGCGACAAGAAGAGATTGGTAACATGGCGACTCATACAAAAAAAATGGAGACTCAGCCTTATTATCACAAGGCTATACTAGAATGATTTTGTGGTACAAAAAGGTGAGGTCTACATAGGAAGGAAAAAGTACTCTTCAATCTTCTTAGCGATTTCAAATGCAGAATGTTCTTGTTCTCGTGCGAGAGGCTTGTTTCTATTCATGTTATATTCCTTTATTTAAATCTTTCCTCCTCTGAGACCTCACTATCCATGTGTTGGTGCGTCTACCATTTAGCCTACTCGTCTGAACTTAAGGACGAGCATCTTTACAGTTTGTTGCACCATTATAAGGCGTAGGAGTCATGCTGCCTTTAAAATAGGCACAATATGGTGACGATGTTGGATTAAATTCACTGCTTACAAACCAACAGTTGGGATTTGGGTCAAAACTACTGATGCTGAAACTGCCTAGGCCCCTCACTTCTGCCCAATTATACTTGATATCACAAAGTTGAGCATCGCTGTCACAAGCTGGATCCACAGCTAGCCATCTGCATTCGACAAGTGTTGACACAACTGTTTGCGCCAGCAACAGCGTAAGAAGGATCGCGTAAAAGAATTGTTTAGCCATGTTCAATCTTGATCAGCTGTGAAGAAAGTATCGAAAATTCAACAGGGTCTAGTCAGATACATGGCAATTATCAGCATTGTGTCACTCTTAACAACTAATCCAATCGTGATGCCTTACGAAGGTATGGGTTAAGAATCTGTGGGATTTTTCCTGGATTTATGCTGTCAGGTATGCTTGATGGTGATCAGATGAAGCTCTTGAAAGGATTATATGTCTCGCTTGCAAGGATTATAAGGAGTTCTTCGCGTAGCGGTTTTGCGATGATTCTTGTACAGGTACTTTGCGGTGATGCTTGATGTTACGGCCGTTGTGAGTACTGTTGCAAAAGTGAGGGTGTTGAGATAGAATGGGATGTGTATTAATGCTGGACAATGGGTAAGAGCCACCTCTATTTATATGAAGAGTTGGCTGAAAAGTAACAAATCAATCCGTTACTTGCACATAAACCGAGAACACAAATATAGAGACACTGTCTCCTTTAGGCCAGGAGAAAGAGAAAGGTTAACTGGGCTGAGAGAAGGTGCCTAAAGACAAAGAGAAAGCGCTGAGACGACACAGTGGTGCAAAAGACAAAAAAAAGACAGGGGTAGGACGAAGAAATGCCAGGGATCAAGAGTGCAAAGAGAAATGCCAGAAAGGTTAAGGAGGCGGTTAAGAAGAAAAAGGAGAAGAAAGTGATGCCAACCACGTCCAGGGAATGCCATAAAATACACCAAAGACAAAGGGGATGCAAAGAAAATGGAGAAGGATAGCGCATGAAAAATACGGGGCTACAGAAAAAAATTGGGAATGCAAATAATAGGAGAGGAGTCCAGGTAGAAGGTGGATGTAGCGAGAAGAAACAGAAAGGAAGCTGGAAAAATATGGGAATTGCACAGATGGATAACTGTCGTGTTCTCCTTTTTTTGACTCTTCGATGTCGACTCTTCCTATCTTATCGAAACAGAATTCAGTTTTATTGCTCGTCCACTCGTAGACATCATGAGCTGGGTTTAGTTGTTGCAGCAATAATTGAGCTTATACGAGAGGAACCGTCCATTCGGATATCGGGCACTTGGACCTACCTGAGCAGGTAATTGATCACGACTGAGCGTCTTAGGTTAGAAACCGTGCCAGAGCGTGGCGAGTACCGCCTTTTCCCATCTAGTTGAGTAAGGATGGGGCTTCAGACCTTAAACTATACTAGTCAGGATTGTATGGGTAGCGGAAAGGTTACCTGTGTTCCTATCATGATATTGCAGAATTAGAAGAGATAAATCTGATGCAGCAGAGGAGCCTTGTTGCTATGATCCGTTGAGATTAAGTTCCTTGTTCCAAATATTTGTTTATAGGAACACTCATACATTTTTACTGGGATATCGTTCGTTGGCGCGCACCAATCGCGCGATCTGCAATGCTTGGCCACCCATTGCTAATAGGATCTAGCGGAAGGGCTAAGCTAGATACTCTACAAGTAGTAGTACAGAAGTAACCCAGAAACGATATGGAATAATATACAAAACAGAGGGGAGAAGTACAAAAGGCCGGCACACGATGTAGGTATCAAAAAGAGGTTAAGTCAAGCGCAGTTTACAGCCAAGTCAGGAGTTCCCAAAGGTCAAAGGTTGTGGAAACCCTCTCCATTCTTTTCTCACTTCTCACTCTGGTGGTGTTATTAGCAGCAATGACCTGAAGCCATAGTCCAGCAACCTACAACTCCTACTCTCTAGTGCAAGAGAAGATTTTCACACACACCATTCACTTTCACTCGCAAATTCACATGGTTGAAATAATGACATTATCTTTCTGATCGTGCGAAGCAATCAAATAGAAGTCATGAAAGAAGTCCGTGTGTGTAGCCAATGTTTGTTGTAGACACCAAGTCCCGCACGTACCAAAATGATACAAACCCCGCATACGCAAACATTTCACCAATGTGACAACTGCAATAGCAAAGATGAATTCCAGGAGACATTGCAGATTAAATTTCCATCAGGAGTGGAAGGAGTATTTACAGTGAAATATAATAATGGGACATAAGATGCAAATTCTCTGTATTGACTTGGACTAACATATTTATTACCAAGGTTGCATAAGGGCAATATAGCACAGACCGAAATTATAGTTGTAAAGTGGCAATAGCTCCCGTGCTTCATGATAGGAGGCACATGAGAGCCGTCTTGAGCGCTATGCGTGTCTATTTCAAGATGCTTCCGCAAAAGGAATGTTTACTGGTACTCCTGAAGGTTGAGAAGAGATGAATAAATGTACAAAGCAGAAGCGTCGGATCCTTGTGTGATAGGATAGACGCGTGAAAGAAGAATGGCCGCATAATTAAAATAATATCGCAGGCGGCAATACTGTTTTAAAAGTACCGGTATCAATCACTACTCTCAAACGCCAAGACCTTATGAATGTTTACCTCATTTGTGCCGGTGAAAACGTAGAACTGGAGAGGACAATGGAGGTTGTGAAGTTGAGTGCTTGGGTAGCTCACTCAATAGTATCTTTCCATAACTTATAGTTTTCCTCCTTTTCTCTGGCGTGAAGATTACAGCATGTTCATAAGTTTATTTGCTGTTGGCCCTGATCTACCGATCCAGATTTTCCTCGATTTTCTCTCGATCCAATTGACATTGCTCCTTTGTCGCCATCAATTCCAGGCTTCGACTCTCTAGACAAGGCTTTGGGCAAGGAAAAAAAGTTATGGAAAGCCTCAAAGAGAGCAAGTCAGAGGAGATAACAACTGAGATATATTATATTGATTAACGTAGTTGAATATTAATTACATGAAGACAAAAGCACATTATCCTAGGGCCAGGACCCATATAGACCACCCATCCACCCAGTCCGTATTTTCCGGGGAGGCATTCTTTCGGGCTCATAGTACAAGATAGAGAATATATTGACTCCAGAACACAAGATATAGATTTAGTCATATCTTTAGGGTATTTTCTGGATTTTCGCAATATTTCATTAAAAGGTAGCACACATATGGCAGTAAAAAGATAGCACACATATGGGTCCTGGCCCGAAGAATAATGTCCACTTACAACGTAATTTAACAACATGGCAAGTGATATGTCTTGAATGAAGCTGATGAGGGTACCGCGTGGTCACAGGAGCGGCAGAGTACTTGAAGTAGTCGTCCCTGCAATGGCGATACCGCCGTTGTCAACATCTCTTATATATGTTACTTCGATAAAAAAAAATCCGATACATTATATCCAACGGAGGTCACATACAGAGGTAAATAAAGCGAGAACATAGCAACTTCCATCAAACGATTGACCGGCGAAGGCCCTGTATTTATTACCACTATCTCCCATTAGATCAGATAGCCTCTTCGTGCTCAGTTAGATGTTATTCTTTTTGACCAACTCTGCCAGCCTCATGTTCTTATTGGACCGTGCTGCGAGATCGCGGGAAGATGTGTCGACTTTCTTGAACTCGACATTGGACACGTCGATTCTGATATAACGGAGCACAAGGTCGCATTTGCAATCACAGTCTGATATATCCCCAAACTCATTGCAAAATAATTTCTTGGTCACTTTGGCATCATACATCAAGCTCAGCAGGTTGTCAAATGTGCGGAAAGTAGAAGCCAATCAAAGACATAGTCCTCGAACTTGGCAAGCAAGTCATAGAGGCTGACAACAATTCTGAGGATGCTCAGTATAAGGATGCCACACAAATGATACCGCAACGACGAATCTGGTAGATTGTGCAAGCTTCGTCGGCCACTTGCATAAAGAGGACACCGATTTCATTGGGTCTGACAACAGTTCTGAGGGTGCCCAGTATGGATACCACACGAATAGTGCCACAACGACGGATCATGTAGACAGAGCAAGCTCTACCGATCACCTGCATAAAGAGGAGACCGATGTCGTCGACGCCTTCATATTTGGTCACGAGTTGGTCCAGCGCCCTCTTTGACCAGATTGCGCAGCGACATAGATCCCCAGTATCTTTCCTGAAGCACAAGGTGTGGGATACTTCGCCGAAGCCAATATCCTGTTCTTCCTTGTGCTTCAGGATCAAGTCTCGATGCCGCGGTTCCGACTTGATGTTTTGGAACGACCGGATAAAGAGCGACCTGGTTGTAGGGGTGGTCGGGATAGGAGAGGAATAAGAGTTGTGAGTTGCAAAGACGTAGAAGATTTATGAGGAGATTGTGATAATATATTAAGCTAAATCATTCGTAGCTTTTATTTGATCCAAGGTAGAAGAGACAGAAAAAACTAGTGGCGTAGTTGGAAGAACATCTTAAGATGCAAACTGTTTACTGTAGTCTTCTTGACCAGGGTGAAGGATATGCGTCAAAAATATAAATGGGGTTGTGCACACCTTTAACACAAATATGCCTTCTCTTCGCTTCCACTCTTCTAATGAGCAGTCGTCGTATCGCATCGGCTTAAGCTATCCCTTCCAGAATAAAGGCTTGACGCAATCGGGGCTGACTCCAATATTGAATAGCACGCGCCATTTCACATTACCCATGCTTCTTCGATTGGAATAAGCTATGGGCGAGAGGGAGGAAGCTATATCACGAGGTATCAATGTATCAGCGAAATCTCTCTATAGCCAAAGGACGCATAAAATGCCATTTCATAAAACATGCACTTCCTGAGGCTGACTAGCATAGATTCTGATACATCTCGATCTGAACCAACCCTACTGTGGAAAGCTGGCAAAGAGACTTGACACAACCCGTGGGCTTATGAATCATTATATTCACATCAATGATACTTTGCATTGTCGAGGCAATATATCCATCTTCTTTTAACCTTTGAATAGCAAAATCGCATAGTTTGGAGAGGTAGTTTTCGAATATTGTCGCGTTCATGCTGGTGGTAGTTACTGGAACTGTTCTTTGGTACCCATATCACTGGTTCTCCAATCCACCCAAACTCATAGTCAGCACCCCGGTTTGGACCACGATGTACCCGCGTCCTCTTTATATGCGAACTACAGCCATGTCTTTTGTAAACCAGGGCTTCACAAGGTGGTTAACATTCCATCTGAATAGGGGAGTATGGCTGAATTGAAGAATTGAAGAGTAACAGTAGACTCACATTGTTAATAACATAATGTTGGCGTGGTCCCATTTTCTGGGCGACCCGACACGCACATAAGCTCGACTGATTGTCATCGGCTCTCCTTTGATGGTCATATCAGCCACAATGTCCCGAAAGCGGCGTACATGTGTTTGTACCTTGGAGCCTCGATTAATCTTGTCGCGGCGATCCTCAGTGTGTATACCCAACATTCGTGTTACTGACAGTGTTGACTGACAAATCCTGATATCGAGTTGTATGCAGTCAGGGATATTCTACTATGGCAGCAACGATAGTGTGCCTTTGACTCTCATAGACACTGTCGCAATGCAAAACAGACCAGCAATACCGTACGGAATGTGGTCAATAGCCATAGCAATGATGCATTTCGACCTTTCGATGTTGGTTCCTTCTTATCATACTGAAGCAGAATTCAGTGTGCGTTGGATTGTTCGCCTAATCGTGGGGAATATGAGTTGGGTTCAGACTTTCTCATGAACAACTTTTTTTCACTCTTACAACAATCTTAAGGAGTTTATTATCGTGACACGACAAACCGCTAGGCGTGTTCTCTAACTTTACCGTATCAGGTCGACGAAGCAAGAGCGACAGAGAAACACCTCCCCTGAACAGACTCAGGCCAAAAATGTACACTCTGTTGATATGAACAATATAATCTTCTGTGTATACAGGTTAAACACGAAGTGAAGCATTAGATCCGGTCTCACCATACGTCTATTGGATTATTAATACTGTTATGTATGACATTGTTTGGTTAATAGTCAATTTCTCAAATTGACGGAGGCAAGTGAAATATCAAATATCACAACGATTCTCAACATGCTGCAAGTCCCTCCTTCGCTGTAATTCCAGCATTATGCCTTTGCACGTGGAGGATTTGTTCATATTTTGTAGGAGACTAAACTAGAAACTGTTCTGTCAGCACTTAAATTTATTTACGACGATTGCTGTTACAGTCTTTTTTCATTTTGCGCGCCCCTGACGTGGCCAATCCAATGAAACAAGGTGGCGGACAATCCTTTCGTTTTTTGGCATCGCGTAACATGCTTAACATGTTGTCAAAGGCTCGCGAAAAAAGAAGCCAGTCGTAGGCATGATCCTCGAACTTGGCAAGCAGATCGTCGAGGCTGACAACAATGCTGAAGGTACTCAGCATTGTTGCCACACAAATGGTGCCGCAACGACGAATCTGGTAAATGGTACAAGCTCGGTCGACCACTTGCACGAAGAGGACACCGATTTCATCGATGCCCTCATATTTGGTCACGAGTTGGTCCAGCGCCCTCTTTGACC